>VDFB02277001.1:0-14429 GCA_007258455.2 Sequoia sempervirens
ATCCTAATGGAGAGGTTATGGAGGGGCTCACAGCATGCATTCAAAGGATGGAATCCAACGTTGCAGTGAGAGACCTCATCGTCAAGGAGTTGGATATGTACAGTGAAGCATCTGGTAATCTCTTTTCTTTGGAGTTGGTTGTAAGAGGAAGAACCACTATACCACCAAGTATAAAATTGGGAGTCTTTAACTTTTAAGTTTATTACAATTTTCACATGCATCTTATAATTTGATAAAATGTGTTTTGACTTTTGAGTCTTTGACTTTGTTTTCTAACTCTTCAATATTTATTTCTTTTTGCAGAGGTTTGGTGGAAAAATTGGGGTGGAAAAACCCCAAATCTACAAAAAATTGCCCTCTGCATTCTATGTCAACCTTGTAGTGCATCCAATTGTGAGCGCAATTGGAGCTTGTTCGAGTCCATTCACACGAAGAAGAGGAAAAAGTTAGCACAAAAGCGCCTCAATGACCTAGTCTTTGTGCAATACAACCTTCGATTACGCACAAAGAGAGTAGAAGAAAAATCACTGGATCCTATTGATTTAGATGAGATAGATCCTTACAGTGATTGGACAAGGCGAGATGAGCAGCCTCCATTGTTTAGCGCAGACGAGATCCTGGACTTCGAGAGACAGGCAATGGAGGATGTGGGTGCATCAGGAGATGTAGGGTTGGAGGACATTCCTGAGGATATGGATGCTATTCAGCTAGAGCCACAGACACAGCCTTCCTTGCGAGTTGAGGAGCCAACAGCAGTAGCACCGCAACCACCGCCACCACCACCATGCACATGCGGCAAGACGAGGACCAGAGGACCCACCCCTTCTTCCCTAGCTGCTGCTAGACTAGGGAAGAGGAAAGCCTAGCATGTTGTATTTAGTTATTGTTTAGTATTTGCTTCTAGTTCTAGTTTTACTGTTTTCATGTATCAGACTTTCAAGCTTTTAGCCATCGGGATTACGCATGAGAATGCGATTTTGTAATCAATTTACATTCAAGTCAATGAAAATTAATAGAAAACACTTTTGCACTCATTTATGGATTCATTGGATTCATCTTCTCATTGAATTTTGCAAAAAAAATGTGTTTCTAATGAAATCTAAGGAATTTTTTAATTTCCCAAGTTTTTTGCCGAGTTTTTCGAGTTTTTGCCGAGTTTTTCGAGTTTTTGCCGAGTTTTAAAAAACTCTCCAATTTTTCCCTTAGCGAGTTTTTTGTTGTGGCGAATCTTCCAACTATGGACTGAATTGACCAATAATCATTAATCACAAGATTTTATTTTCTACTACTATACCCTCATTAATTATTTAAACTAATGTCCTTTAGGGTTTTTCTTCAGCCATGCCTGCCAACCAACATCCCAACTTGTTAGTAGCTTTTCTTTTAGAGAAAGGGGGTTGTCTTGATTTCTTGAAAGGAAAAATATGGTTAAGAAACCCCCAAATGCCTTTTGCATTGGATACTTGGAAAAGTTGGAATAAAACCATTGATGATTATAATCAACTTTGAACCCGACAATCAATAAAATGGAAAATTTCACAATTAGTTGTTGATATGTTAGGCTCATATTTCTTATACAAGACCCTGAACAAATCCATGAATTGGGCCTCAAAGTGAACTATAGACCTGCCTTGACCTACATAATTTAATTTATCACTGTTTTTATAAGAACAAAGACAAGTGGGCTTTTCAAAGGTGAATTTTGTTGATTAAGCAGACCGGCTTATTATAACAATTTTGTGTGATCACGTGTCGATAAGAATCCTCTTATTACCACAAGAATCATTTAACTAAAAACTATGTTATTGGATTCGCCAAGGAACCAACCTGTAATGACCCTTTACTAATGGAAGCACTTAAACCCGAATCTTAGCATTCAAAGTGTTTCTTAAGAGCCATTAGAAACATTAGAGATCAATAAATTTTAGTAATAGCATCTAACTAGATCAAAGATGATATGAATGTTTCATTCTTGTCACGGGATTATTCATTTCTTCCCTTTCACTCACTATGCATGATATGTTTACAATATATTTCGGTATGTATATTAGATACTAAACATCTTTCAAGATCCCATAGATGGACTTGTTATACTTTTTAACATTACAGTGAATTAATAGAGTCACAATTACTTATAAGACTCACTGAATGTTAGAAGCATCATTATAGATTAGTTGTAAATAATGTATTATATATACATATATATTGTATTTGCCAATCTCCTATGAGGTATATATGAATTACAATATATATGTATATATTTATCAATGTTGAACCTGTTATTCAAATCCTCAATATACTCATCCATCATCATATATTTAATTATATTCTTAAATCATAATATATTTAAATATATTCATAAGCATTACTGAATTAATTAATAACTATTTTACCTTCTACATACATAAGAAATAATGAACCCTTATTTAAGTATAAGATAACACTTACCTTAGTTGCTGCACTCCTTTGTGAACAGAACTCAGAGAACATAATTCCAGTCAGAACTATATTCTTGTCTTCCCCTATTGATGCCTTCTTTCTTATTCTCTCTCTTCCTTTGATCCTTTCTTATTTGTTTCCCTTTGCTGGTCCCTTCCAATTCTTAATTATGTAGGAAGGAATCATAGCCCTCAATTTTGTATTAATATCCCTAATTCACTCATCGCTGCTTTCTTGTTTGGATCTTCTTCATATGCAATCTGATCTGCATAACTTTGGTTGACGTCTGTCCAGCCTTTGGTGGCTGCTCCCTCCATTCATCACGGTTTCCTTATGTTGCTGCTTATTCTTTTAATGGTTCGTTGTCTTCTTGCTCAGCCACGGCGATGATCTCTTTTTTCTGTCTTCTACCATTTGATGATCCTCCCATCAGCCCGCGCCTCCTTTCTGAAATATCCTCTCTTCCTTCCCTTAGACTTACGTAGACCTCCAAATGTGATTGCTGCTGGGGACATGACCTTCCCAAAACTTGTGATGAAGCCGATTCACCAAGGGTCGGCTCTTTTGACCCATCTTTGGGTGATGCCGTCCCTTTGCTTAATGTTTACTAGTTCGGTTTAGGAGAGTTTGTCTTTATTTTGATGTTTTGTTAATTTCATAGTTTATATTCTTTCCATCATTGTGGTTTATTAATTTATTATATTTATATGATTCTCATTGTAATATGCCTTCTCGAGGCATGATCAGATTGAGTTGGCCAGTTGGCTATTAGGTGACGTAGGCTACTCGAAGGCTATAATTAGGGTTTCCCATTTTGGTGGTTGTTGTTGCTCAAAATTTGGAGATTGATTTGCGGATTCTTTTTGGGTTTTTAGAGAGCTTCGCAGTGGTGTGATTTGCAGTGCAATCCGAGCATCTTTTGGAATTTACTATTTTTAGTAAATTCTATTTCTAGCAATGGTCCTGTGGTTTTTCAGTGCGGTTGGCTCTCTTCTTCAACCAATTCAATTGGTTTGTTCATCTTTGGCCTTGGGATACATTTTTGGAGAGATAAGTTCAGTTGATTTAAAATGTTATATTTTAATGTTGACTTTCCCCTTGGCCTAGTTGCATCACTTCAAGTTGTTTTTAAAAGGGGACTTCATGGGTGGACACCTCATAGGAGGTAATTTAATATTTTGAAAGGTTATATTCTTGCTTGAAGGGAGACGCCTACTTTGATGGAGAGATTATTTTTAGCCAGAATAATCTTGCGCCAATGTAGGGAATATCTCTTGGAAGCCGAGTTTATTTCAAATTTGAAATTTAGAGCCTCTTCACAAGCCACGGAGATTCCACAGAACCTATAAAAGTATTTTCGTCTCTTCATTTGTTCAGCGGTAACCCCGATGTGTTATGCTACCAAAATGGTACTGGGATTGCTTCGAGGAATGTATGCCTCCTAGCCTTGGCTCGACTTCTTTCTTGAAAGATAGCAACTAGTGGAGATGTTAGCTTGTTGTTGAGAGGATTTTTGTAGTGAGGTTTGCATTGTAGCTTTGTTTTGTCTTTGGAGTTCAGTTCTTGCATTTTATATCAATTTCTGGAGTTGCTGATTATCTTGGCTGTAAGTGAGTTTTATTCATAAATTTGAAAATAAAGATATTACCATTCTGTTATTGCATAAATTTGTTTCTCATACTAAGGCACCTTTGAGCTTATTTGCAGATTTTTAGTGAAGGTCATGATTTTATAGAAGCAAATCACCCCTCTTTGCAAGTCGCCCTCTTTGAAGCTACATTGGGATGCGTGCTAAAAAATACTCTAGTTTATTAGAGGTTTCTTGAATGTAGCATGGTTGCCATCATCTTAGGAAGCTATTGCATCTGACATGAGGTCTTTTGGTTGAGAATTGAGTGAGTTGTGAGCATTTTAGTAGGTTTTTGTGTTGCTGGTTATGCATTTTAGGTTGCTGGTCTGTCATATCAGATTTAGGAAATTGCATTTTGGTGAAGGGTTGATGATTAGAAAGTCTTAATAATCTTTGAGGAGGTCTTATTCATTATTGCAACATTTGGATAGCTTCTAATCCTTGTCTTGGCAGGAACTTTCTATCAAATTGTAAGTTGAACAGTAGTACTGTCAGTATTCTCACTCCTCTCTTTATTTCATTGTAATACCCACTAAATAAGTGGAAGAGGCTGGCTTGCCGCCTATCTTGACTGAAAGTGCATTGTAGCTCATAGAATCTCCGCCATATGGTAGCTCCATTCCCACCTTGGGTTGGAAAGCACATTCTTGGTGTCGAGTTTACTTTCAGCATTGTAGTTGGTAGGGACCCTCTGACCATATGCTCGTCGTCATTCAGCGCATTCTTGGTTAGAATTATTCAGTTCAGCATTGCATTGAGATCCTCTAACCATATGCTCACACCTTGCCCAACTCGGGATCCTGGTGTACATCCTTGGTTAGAGTTGAATTCCGCATCGTTTTGGTTTAAGTGCTAACCCTAACAGATGTGTGTTGCATTGCTTATTGTAATCAAAAATTGAAAAAAATTGGTTCGGAATATTTCACTCATGCATGAGTATTATAGCTAAATTTTTATTTTATACGAGATAGATAGAAGTTAAAATATAATAATAATATTATAATTATAATTGTGTTTATATATATTTTAATATTTACTTTATTATTTAAATTGTCAACATTTATATCTTAATATCATAATATTAAATTATTACTATCTATATTTTAAGATTATAACAATCACAATTATAATATTGTCCGGGACAATTATAATTGTGACGATATCTATTTCAGTATGCTTTATTGTCATATGCTTATGTTCGGATTTTGACACTTATTTGTATTTTATTTATTTATTGGTTTCTCAATACTCCAAATCTTAGTGTTATAACTTCAGGGGACATAACACAACCAGATATAATCCAATTCGAACCATATCTGCAATCTGGTCAAGTTCCCCTACAGATTCCAACAAGGAGCATACCTAGGGAGGATCAAAATGGACAACAAACCCACATGGAATCCATCAAATTTATGATGGCTTTTAACATTTTTTTCACCTTTGACTTTGAACTAGTCACCCTAAAACAAATTCCTAACTCTAAAAGTACCAACTAAAGCCATTTCAAACACCAAAATAAACTCATTTTAGCTCATTTTGATTGAAAAGACAAAGACCATTCCAAAAGGCTGAACTTTCATTCTTGCCTATCATTCAGAAAGAGCTGAAGATTGATCATTGAAGGTTCCACAACAGTAGTATTGTTGTTCGTACCAATGTGCGAGTGCCCATTAGTTGGCAAGATCATAGAAGAATTTTTTGAAAAGATGTAAGTTTTTTTATATTTTCCCCTGCATTTTGGTTTTACAAACATGAGACAAGCTCTCTTGCTTTGCTTTGCTTTCATTTTTCTACTAAGGTATCACTATGCTTAAAATTTTAAAAGAGTTAGATTTTATATCTATTTTTTGTTTTTATTTGTTTTGAATGTGTTGTTTATAAAATTTCTTGCCATAGGAATTACAATGGCAACTAGTTCTAGCTCCACAAGTTGACCTAAATTCAAAATAGATCTGAGTTCTCTGTGGAAGTATGTTGATATAATACAAACAATTCTAGGTGGTGGGGGTTATATTTGGATTTTCAAGGGGTGTGATGTCAAGTATTCAAGTTCATATGGTAGGGTGAAAGCCTATTTGTATGAAATTCCTAGACTAGGCATCAAAGCTTGCTTTGGAAAGGATGGTGTACATGTGTCATCAAAATAAGTGATAGCATATATTAGTGAGTAGAAGCAAACAAATGACCTAGTAGGTTGTAGAGAAAATTATCTTTTAACAAAGAGAAGATCAAAGGGAATGAAGGCCCATATGCCCCCCATCTAATCCCAAAGTTATAGAGAGCCACCTATTTTTTTCCACTCTGAAAGAACAACCCACTACAAATAAAAGATAAAAGTGATCTTTGGAAATGACATCTCAAAATGAGAGTCAAGACATTGCTGATCAACACACAGTAAGATGTATTTATGCAAATGGGTTGACTTTCAATGTCGTTCACTTGCGATATTGCAAAGAAATGGTGAGAAAAAATAATGAGACTCCAAGAGGATACAAGAGCCTAGGTTATGAGAAGGTGCACAACACCTTATTGGACAAGGAGCTCAAGCTTGTAAAAGATTCATTGAAGCCCATAAGGGATTCATACACCAAGATATGGGTGTCAATTGTTTGTGATGGGTGGAAAGATGCTAAAATTAGCCCTTGATCAATGTCATAGCAATGTCTCCTAAATGAATAATATTTTTTAGAGCCATGGCTTGTGAAGGAGAGGTGAAGGATGGTCAATCTATTGCTAATATCCTCATCACAACAACTGAGGAAGTGGAACACTGTAATGTTGTTGAAGTCATAACAAGCAACACAAAGAATTGTAGAGTTATTGGGTTGTTGGTTGAAGAACGTTATTCACACATTTTTTGGACACCTTGTGCAGTCCGCTCTTATAATCTTATACTACGAAAGATTGGGAACAAAATTGACTAAATCAAAGAATTATATGCAAAGGTTGAGGAGATCCAAATATTCATCACCAACCACCAAATTTCGAAAGGCATATGTAAAGTAATGTAAAATTTTGTATTTTAGTTTCAATTTAGTTACTTGAAAAATTCTTTCTTTTTTTTTAACTTAGTTACTTAAGTCATAATTTTCTTTTGTATTCTAATTCTTCTTTGATTTTTTTTAATTATTTTATTTTTTACTTTTGAATAGGTTGTTAAGACCCATTTCGCCTCTAACACAATTGCCTTGAGATGACTTGTGAAGGATTGAGAAGCACTTTCTAACATGGTCATTAGCCAAACTTGGTCCATATGGAGGCAAAGCAACATTGAAAGGGCAACAAATATTAAGTGAATGATCCTAGATAACTCTTGGTGGGATCGTGTAGAGTAACAAGTATCTCCTTAAATTCACCGAGCCCATTTTTCAGTATGATTTATTATACTAATATGAACAAGCCTTTCTTGGGAGAGATATATGATGGCATAGAATCAATAATTGAGAGGATGAAGACCATCATAAATAAGAAAGAGAGAGTTCCTAAAGAAAAAATCTTCAAACAACAAAATTATTGAAGTAAGATGTTATAACACCCCTTAATTTTTATTTTTATTTTAAAACTTGTTAGCTCAAAACAGAATCAAAATCTGTCATGCCCCTGAAATTGCAACACTAAACATTAAAAGGAAAATAAATAACAAAATACATATTAAAAATATAAAAAGAAATATTTGCAATTTAATATTATTATAATTGGGGGCCTAAACAGTTGGCTAAATGTGAATTCGTTCTTGACTCTGCTGGAGTCCGCGAGTTGTAGTCTCCCAGATCATGGTACGAATAATGCAGCGCCCGGTGCATGATCCCGCGTTAAAAAAGTTTACCAGAAGCACTGCAGTTTATAGAAATTAGGTATACCCGATTCTGCTGATCTAAAAAAAATATTATTATAATTATAATTATCATAAGATAATATTATAATTATAATTATCAAAATAACATAAATATTAACAATTTAAATATTATTATTATAATATAATACTATTAAAGAAGTATATAAAACTGATATAAAATAAATATATATTATATTAAAATAAAATATAAAATAACATAATATACATATAAAAATAAAATAATATAAATTATAGCATGCCAGCGATTACCAATAAATGGCAACGATCAATTATAAGGGATCAATGGGGCAATGTTTATTATCAAATGCAACGAGTTATATGTTAGAGTGCAGCGATTGGTACTACAGCAACATTATAGTTCAATGCTCAAAAGAACTATTATTAACAAAAGGATGTATCCTTTCATAAGGATATCCCTCTTTTAAAAGATGCATCCTTTCATATGAAGAAAGATATAAAAGGAGGATGAAGAAGAAATCTGAAGGGGGCAGAAATAAACATCAGCAGATTTATTCAGAGTATTATGGCAGATCATAACTGAAAGAGGAAATAAATAAAGAGTCTGTAATATATTTCTGAGTGCAGCAGCAGACATAATCAGATAAAATCGATTGGAGAGCAAATTGACTCAGTCTGAAAGGCAACAATGTCTGAACATTAAGGCATTTGATTCAAGCAAGCAGCATCATCTCCTAGACAGTAGAGCAGAAAGACATCCTCCAAAATGCATCTGCAGCCAGGCATAGAAGATCAGATCTGGGCATTAATAGCAGTAAAAACATACACCATTGCAGCAGAACAATAAAGTAATCTATCCCTGTGGTACGCAGTGACAATTGTCTATGCTTATTTAATAGATGAATATAGATGTGAACATATTTATATATATATATATATATATATATATATATATATATACCAGTTAAAACACTGATAGTTGATGCCAAGGTAGCCTATATTATTGATGTTATGAACAGTGATCTGATTCTGGCAATGATTGGTCAAGGAGGGATGAGGCAGGACTACAACGAGGGGGAACAGCGAATGATTCCTCACTAGGAGTGGCATCTTATGATGATGGTTAAGGACCATTGGTTAAGAACCACATGAGGCCAAGGAGTATAAGGTCATATCCTTGGGCCTAGAGTTGAGAATCTAGGACACCCTATTGCAGCCTCCCGAACTATCCCCACTTGAATCAATTGTTGAAATAAATAAAAGGGGATCTTCAATCATAAGAGGAAGGCTTGGTGTGATGGAGAGGAACAGTGTAAAGCCCTCACTAGGTAGCCCACCTCATGATTATGGTTAAGGACCATCAACTAAGGACCACATGAGGCTATGGAGGATAAGGTCCTGCTGTTGGGCCTAGGGTAGAGGATACTGGGGCACTTCATCACGTCCCCCTCTTTATGGTTGAGCCCACATAGTCCTTAGTCCTTGAGACTTGTTACATTGTTATATATAATCTTTCTTAGACTTAGAATTAAATGTATTTCATATCATCTTCATCTAACATGGTTGTAGGTTGCCATAACCAGATTTACATCATCTCAATTTTGAGTAGGGAATGGTATCTTTAACTATAATATGTTGTTGGTTTCATTTGGAATTGTGAAATCAAGGCAAAGTATAAGGTGATCCCAAAAAGGGGACATTACAAAATCCAAACAATTTCCTTTCCACTTTATGATCACCAAGTTCCCAATGTGGGCGAGGTGAGAGCATATAGTGTACGGGATTACAGTTATACTTGAAATGAAGCAGTTGAAAGTAACATCCACTTATCCAGTGGGGTTAGCTAGGCACTTCCACTTTGCAATGGGAAAGCATATGCAATAATGAAACACAAAGTAAGCTCTTCCACTTTTCAGTGGCAAGTGAGTACAACAAGTAAACAACTCTTCCACTTTTAAGCAGTGAGTGAGTACCAAAGAACCACTTATTCAGTGGGGTGAGTAACAAGAGCCACAGGCAATCTTGCATAAGTCAAAAAAAAAATTCTTTCAATTCAGTTATTTTTGGTTCTAGTAGTATAGTTTTGGTTAGTTGCTTCAAGAGGAATTTCAGAAATAATTTAGGCAATCTAATGATGTCACCTTGTAGAGGAGCTTAATGGGTGTCTACAGGCCCAATTTGATGAAGAGTGGACAAAATTTAGCTAAGTTTATAGCTTTGCAGTTTTACACTCTATAAATCAGTTGCAGACTTTCGGATTGCTCCTACACCTACCTTATGCGGATGTTTGGTCTGCATCGGGCTTTGAGGAAATTTGTTACTAAACCAATCATTTTTCATCAAATTCCAAAGTATTGAACCAGTTTCTATGTGTTTACCCGCACAACCAGGATAGAGTTTTCCACATTTGCGGAGATATCTAAGTCAAGTGAACCAGATACTTTTGTATCAGCCCAAATGCTTTTAGCCGGTTCTAATGACTTCCCCCAGCAAACTTGTACTGATGGGTCCCTATGTAATTGCAACCAAGTCATCTGACTTGCAAGAACTTTTGAGTTATCTAGCTTGCGGAAATTCCTAGTCCATCTACCACTTTCAGGAATTCCATATCCAATAGACATTTGCAAGTTCCTCATGGTCATCTAAACCTTGCAAGTAAAATAAAACAAACCAAACATTGACAAGTTAATAAACTAGTTTAGATGAATAGTTTATCTGATGACGTTAGCCGATTTCAATACGATGATGATGTCACCATGTACACAAATTTTCCACTTGCATCTACATTTGCAAATTTCCAACTTGTTGTTGCACTTGAAGACTTCCAACCTGCTATTGCACCTTCGGCATTTATGCAATGAACTAGTGGTTGTAATAGCTAAGATTGGATCCAATTTGACTTCCAAGCCACTGACCGATATAATGAAGATCACTACACACATTTTGGAATCTTTGGGCGAGTTGTAGAGAGGGGACAGAAATCAAGAAACAATCTAATTGTACTCTTGTGTTAGAATTCTACTGCCAGACATTAGGGTTTCATTTTAATTGTCTGTAAACATTAATTTTGTATTGAATAAAGTTGTTTGGCTACGTGATTGGGCTATTTGATAGAATTCCCCAATCCAGACTGCACCATGATGTCGAATATCAATCCACCCATCAATGACAATGGAACAACTAGTCCTAATCCATGTTTGTCTCATCTCCTCCATCAACATGTTCACCTTTGAATATTGTTTTTCAAGGAGGGAGGTACGCAATCTATGTTCTTCAGGGGAAGCATAAGAGGTTCCAACTGCAATTGCATCTCTCAACATATATTTGAAATAAGGAGACCTTGCCAAATGAAATGGGATAGCATGGACAAAATAAAAATTGGCCATTGAATCATCAACTACTCATGTTTTTGCAAATTCATTAACCCTACCACTGTATATTTTAAACTTGCAGTAGATGTCGCCTTCCTCTTCCCCCTATCACAACTCTCTCCAACTGATATATTGGAATAGTCATAATAGATTGCAATGTTTTGGATGACTGTTTCTTACTCTAAGTAGTGCTAGTAATTTTTCTCACTCACTCCAATCAACCATGCCATTTTTCAACCTATTGTTCCACTCTTATCTCTACACAAACTCTAACCCCATGTCCATTTCACCCAATAGATGGTGCATAACCCTACTATAGCTCCCATGGTAATTAGTTTTGCCAATATGACATAGCCAATGCCTGTTGCCCCTGTATTTTTACCCTTATTGATAGTTAAATTTGTGGCGAATTGAAGCAAGGGTTTTTTGGGGTTGAAAAGGTCTCTTGCAAGTTTTTGAATAGAGGGTGAAGGGCATGCAAAATGGTCTTTTGGAGTTCCAATAGAACCTGTGTTTGGATTTTCAAAATGAGAAGAAAGGTCTATTTTGTTTATGCTTCATTCACATTGTCATCATTGCTACTAGTGCTCATTTTATATTGTTTCTTTGCGATACCAAACTGAAACCAAAATATGTTAAAAGTTCAAAATTAAAACTAATTACAAACCCTCTCTTCTAACAAGCTAAAAAAACTATAAAAAAGGGCAAAATGGCATACCTTGACACTGTTGTATGTTCTTTGAACTTTCCTCACTGTTAAACTTCAACTCAAGCATATTCTTTGAACTTTCCTCACTATTAAGCTTCAACTCAAGCAATCAGGCTTCAAGTTTTCAACTGTTATTCAATATAAAATTGTTAACACTCACAATGTAAAGTTTAGGGCTTTAGTTTGTGTCACATGGGGAGGCATCCCCATCTCTCAAAACCCTTTCCTTGAAACAGCAATGGAATGGTGCAACACTCAACAACAATCACTACAAAATTAAAAACATTAAAAAAAAATTAGGGTGTATAAGGAGAGTGGAAAGGATTGTGGAACCCCCATGCCCCTTTACAATCTAATGTGCATGTGCGAGGTGTTGGTTTTTTATTTTAAATGATGAAAAAGATTTTCTTTGTCAAAGGAAACACCTGGGCATCCTCGAGACAGTTGGGAGACATCTGAGATGTCCTTGACCATCCTAGAGATGGCCAAGTATCCTCTTCGCATTCTTGAACATCCTTGATTTTCAAGATGTGTTCCAAAATGTTTCTGACATTTTGCAAATGAGAGGGGACAACAAGGGGACATCTTGTCATCCCCAAAATGGCTTAGGGGGAATGAGGACGGGTGTTTGAGGGGTGGGGACGCATCCCCTTGTAACATAGCTTACATCATAGGTACAACAGTGAAAAGGGTTTATTAGGTTCCACATATATATAAATTACATCATTATTTCCAGGGTAGCATTACAAGTTGGGGCATAACTCAAATATACAATGGAGCCATATAGTATATGCAGTTCTTGTATCACTATCATAAAGCCATATCATTGTCTAGATTATGGTGCAAAGTGCTTTAAATCACTAGCACGGCTAGGGCATTGATCATTGTGGTGACTTCATTATTGGTCCTATTTGTGACCTAATTCACACCTAAGCCCCATTGCAAATGGGGACCCTAGTAGTCACCTTTTAGAAGGGTTTTGCCGTTGTCGCGTCTCGTTTTAATGCGGTCTCGTTTGGGGTTTTGGGTTTGAGTTTTGAATGGTCAGAGTCAAATGATAAAGAGTTTGAGCCTAAGATCACCATGCAAACATCATCATGTCAGCTTAGGAGGCCCGAGGGACGAAGATTGACTATCGTTTCAATCAATTATGACATCTACTTTTTGGGGATTCCCCCTTTGGACCCCCTATTTTTTAGGGACTTCATTTTTGGCATTTTTAGCCCAAGGTAGACTTCCTATTTTTTAGGGGCTATTTTTAGAAAGTTGCTATTTTGGGAAAAGTTTCTATTTTTGTCAGGGTTTCGATATTTGGAAAGTGCCCGAATTTCGAAAATCCACTCAGAAGTTCCAAAAAGTCAATAGAAATCTCAGAAAATCAATTTGAAAATTTGTGAAAATCAGAAAAATGTTAAAAATCTGGAAAATCAGTCAAGAAATCACAGAAAAATGTTGAAAATCTGGAAAATTCATGGAGAAATCTGAGAAAATCATGGCAAATTTGCCTAAGTATGACTGAAAATCATGGCAAGAACTCATGGAGGCATGAAAAGAAGACTGAGATTTTAACCAGCATGGAGAAAGAAGAACAAAATAATGGCAAAAGGCTTCAGCCAAAGACAATGGCTTGAGTTTAGAAACCCAAGTCCTTGGCGCTCACAAGAATGGCAATGTGCAAAGTCACTTGGAAGTAAAGAGGAAGGCTGGGTAAAAGACCAAGTCCATGAGACAAAATGAGAATGGCTTGGAGATAAAGCAAGTTAGATCCTTGGACAAAGTATAAAATGACTTCAATACTTGCCAAGTCAGCCCTTGGAAAAATGGAATAAAGCTTGGACAAGTAGCAAGTCCGCCCTAAAGATGGCACAAAGATTTTCCAAGTCTGCCTTGCACCATGAGAGAATGGCGAGACATAAGGCAAAGTCCGCCCAGCCACATGGAAGATGGCACAAACATAGGCCAAGTCCGCCTTGGACAAATAGAGAAGATGGCTTGGAGTAAGTTGAAGTCCGCTCCAAAGAATGGCACAAGATCATGCCAAGTCCGCCCAGCAGCATATGGGCTATGGCATAAGTTAAAGTGAAGTCCTCTCCAAGGGAAATGGAAAGAAATTAAGCTAAGTCCACCATAGGCATTGGGAGATGGAAAATACAACTAGCAAGTCCGCCATATGGAGAAATGGCTTGAGCATAGCCAAGAAAAAAATTAAATGGCTTGAGCATAGGCTAAGTCCGCCTTGGGAAAAAAAATACATTGCTAAACAAATGGAAAGTCCGCCATACCAAGGAGTGAGGGAAAATTAAAATTTTGCCTAAGTGTTGACTTTGGAAATATTAAAAATATTCTTGGCACCTTAAGAAAATTCGCCATACTTAGAGAAAAAAAGAAAAAATTTCTAAGTCCAACATTTATATGTCTAAAGTATTTTTGCCTGAGACTTAGGATGGAAAGAAAATTATGGCGAAA
>VDFB02277002.1:0-53714 GCA_007258455.2 Sequoia sempervirens
ATAAGGGGGAATGGTGGTGTGTGTGGGTTTCCTTTGGTGCTGATTAAAAGGGGGTTCACCAGTAAGTCAATGATTAGAAAGAAAGAAATGAAAGTAATATGAAAATATAACTATGTGACCTAGAAAATGAAACTTAAAATTAGAATGAGAGGCAAAGGATAAATAGAGAAGCACTAGGAAGACAAGAGATGTCCAAAACAATGTCTAAAACGCTAAAATTCTAAATTTTGATGTGACTAGGACTCCTATGCTAGACTGGGTGATTTAGTCTTGCTACAAGAATTTAGGCAGAATCTAGAATCAGGTATGTGCAGGATCATTATGGAAAAAACAGGCCCTTAATTGGCAAAAAATTAAAAAAAGTTAGAGTTAGGTAGCTTGACATAAAAATTTGAATAAGTTATCTATATTATTTCAAAAATATGTAAGAATACAATCTATATAAAATTGAATGTAGTTTCTAAACTACTAGGTTTGTTTAAAAAAAAATCTATTTGATGAAAATTTGAAATTTCAATGCACTGGTACACTTAAATTTCAGGGAAAAAATAAGTCGATGTTTGTCTGACCACCCTAACCACAATAAAATAATAATATTTTGTTATAATATTTTAGATATAAGTAGAGGACTCATGCCCCAATGTGATGCATATTTTTTTTTTGTAATTTTTTCCAAGTAAATAATTAATTATAAAAAAAAATTATTAGAATTTTTAAAAATATAAAACTTCATTATGTTTGACCACCTTAACTTGGTTAGAATTTCATGAAATTTAGGTTTTCTCTTTTTAATCCTCCTAGTATGTGAAGCATAGAATGTGTATGTTTGGATTCAAAATGTATTTAGAAGCTATAGATGTTTTCAATCGGCCTATCAATGGGACTTTAATTAAATTAATTTGAATAGAAAATGAATAATAATTACTTATTAAATTCAAAGTAAAAGCATAATTTATATTGGTCAAAGTTGAGAATCTCCTTTAAAACCCTTTTCTTTTCATCAATTTTTTGGTAAAAATAGTCCTGACCACATACCCATCATATTGCCACTTTTTAGCCCATCATGATCTGCACGTACCCAATCTTTAGATGACAAATTAGTATCTATAGAAAACTATTGAAAAGGGGTATACGGGGACTCATATTCCTAGATCGGCAATTTAGTCCTATTACTAAGCTTTCACTAAAAATTGTGTATCCTCGAGTGTTCTTTTGTAGCTTTCATCTTGTCCGATCTTTAAGTCCCAAAAGTCTAAATAATGATCTCTAGGTGAGTTTCCGTGAAGATGGCAACTTCTTAACAAATTTGACAACTTCCTTCAATCTTGCAACTTTCTCTTTAAAGGATTTTCAAACTCCAAATCACCTAGATCTGCAATCACACATGAAGAGGGAAAAATGTTGTTGTCTTAGGGAATAGGGGTTTACCTTGGTCAAACACCATTTTGGTAATTAAACCTTGAAATGAAATGAAATAGAATGAAGGAATGATGAATGAATAATATACAATATTACAACTCACCAAACACTTGAAATAAAGGCTACAATCTTGTATGAAATGGCTCCAATGGATGTGGATCTTGACTCTTGATCTTGATATGAGATAATTTCTTTGAATGATTACTTGAATCATGAAATCCTACATCACAAATGTTAGCTCATAAACACACATGATGTATGAAGACTTTGACATGATGCTTGAATCTTGAATATATCTCCAAATGATTGAAGATTTTCTCTCAAATGTTCTTGATCTCATAAGCTTTGCATAAGAATACTCTCATCAAATTGCTAGGAGAAATTATGAGAAATAACCTTGTATTTATACTTGTTTATGCAAAATTTTCCAAACTTACAACACTACAAGCTAACATTAGATCTAGGATAGTAAAATTCCACCAAGAATTTGATTTAAAATTGTTCTTGGTTAAAGTGTGACTCATGTACGCTAGTTGGGGCGTATGATTCCCAATGTCTTAAATACAAGACAAAAACTCCAAGAAGTGTTAAGTTCAAAGAAATGTTTGAAATTAGGTCTTGAGACCTAGGTGAGACCCATACGCCCAAGGTGGTTCATGCGTCCCAAATCACCAGATCTAGAACACACAACATCAAAAATTGAATCATGATTTTCCATTTATTAAATGTTGGGACTATCTTGAGAAACATGCATAAAATAAAGCTTATGGATGCAAAATAAGACCAAATAAGGCATAAATAAGCCCAATTTTAACTAGGACCTAGCCTAAACAAGTGTGAAAATGAAAAGGGATATATTTTTCTACACTACAACAATAATTTTTTAAAAACAAATAGTTTTTGAACACTAACCTACACCATTGAAAAATTTGTGAAGCTAACTTTCTAATGTTATCTCATTTGAAAAATTTTACCTCTTGGATTGCAAGTTATGATAGTTTGAGAAAAATGGCCTATTTGGGCCTTTGGGGAAGAAAAATAAGGAGCCAATGCTTTAAGCCCTTGGTCCTCCATAAGACCACTTATCGATTAGAGTGTAAAAAAAAAAAAGTGTTTACCATTGCTAGTGATGGTGGTGTTGCTAGGAAAAGTCATTAGGGGGTGATGGGCCTTAGGCCACACTGCTCGAGGATTTTAGCCCCCTTTGCTGGATGATAGTACCCATGACGAGTGGTGAAATCCAATGGCTTTAGCCAAAAATATTTAAAAAGAAAACTTGTGAGTTAGTAAATAAACTTCATACCCAATGGATAGAAATTGATTTGACAACCTGACAACTAAAAGAAAATCATACTACTGACACACAAATAATGACATGATGGATTTGACCACAAACCACAAAATGGACTACAAATGTGATGATAGCAAAGGACAAGAATATTCTAGAGGATGCCAAGCACATAGACCCTACTGAAGCCTATGGGTATGGTCACCGTACATTATGGAAAAGTACAAATATATATGACAAAAAAATTTGCTTGATGCATTGGTACAATATATTAAAATTTGATAAAATGATAGTCCATCCCTAGGTTCTTATGCCTTTCCAATGCAATGGTGAGGTCTCTTTTGACCCAAAATTCTTTGAAAAATCAGCTACCCCTAGTATGTGGCAACTAAAACCCTCCTTGAAATCCTTGTAGATTAGTCAAAACATAATGAGAATTGACAAAATGAAAGGAAAACTTGATTTTCTCTAACATCCCAGATTTAATGGTGTGGTCCTAGAAACCCCAACTCACACCCAAGAAATATTCTCTGATTTGGGAATAATTTTGTAGCACTAAAGTTTTGATACCATGTAAGAGTTTATGGTGAACTCCTCAACACCTCAGGACCACTTGCAAGACAACAATAACTCCCACAAGAGAGAAATGGTAGAAATATCATGCTATAATCATGGATGCAAGATTTCTAGATTGAATATGACAATGTACATATGATGCCTTGCTTATAAAGGCATGGTGAGAGATAGGAATAGGCAAGATTATTTCAAGTTTCTTAATCATGGTAAGTGTCTTAATCCTATGACGTGCGACAACTAACTCATAACAACCTAGGTTAAAATAACATCTAGAAATGACAACTAAGACTTCCAAAAGCAATCTTATAATCCTAAGTAAACTTAACATGTGAATAAGTCCCCTAAGTCCTTTAGTAAGGAATTAACTAGGTAGAATATTTTTATTCACAACAACACTTCTATGGATAGAAATAATGAGTTTCTTTCACTATTATGCAATGAAGGAAGAAATATCTTCAGAACATGCTTCATTATCCCATGCCTAGGTTAAATGTATATTACTTTTAAAAAATGGCTATGGAATTGTCTAGTTTATTTTAGTTTTTTTATCTTGTAGCTTTGTTATAGCTATTCTATCTATTGGTTTTCTTTCACCAATTTCTTTGTATAAGGCTTGAGGATCTTTGAACAAACCCTCTTATTAATAGAGAAAATTGATTTCTCTCATATAATAGTTTTATTTCCTATATTACATCTAAAGTATCAATGCATAACTAGGAGACGCGTTATCAAATTTGAATAATTAGAATTTTGCAAGCCTATATGGCTTTAAAAGAAGGTTTTTAAAACCCATGTTAGACCATCAAACACAATATAACATTTTAGTTCATGACATTATCTCCAACTATAACCACATAAAGAATTTAATTATAACTTCCATACATATGTTACTATTTTTTCTTATGTTTAACTTAGGGAGAAATAGAGATGGATAGACAATCTTGAATATTGAGGAAGATCCACTTTTAGAAAAAGAAATCCCCCAAGAATATTTTGGCCCAAAAGTGTTTGTGAAGGTCCTTTCATTTTATGAAACAATATAAAGAAAGATCCATAATAATAAACTCTAGAAGATATTTATTTATCTGGACCATGTTTGTGCTTAATAGTTTTAATATCTCACAAGTAGTCCTAGATACAACTATAGAAAGTGGCATCATGAAGGCATGTAGAGGATAGAGAAAATTAGGGTTTATAAGTAATATCATTACATCTATATAGAAGAATATGGTGTAGCAATACATGATAATTTTCATCAAATAAGACTAACAAACTCTAGAAGATATTTGTTTCTCCCCATGTTTGTGCTTAGTGGTGCTAATATCTCAACGGGAGTCCTAGATATAACTATGGAAGGTGACATCATGAAGGAATGTATGTTGGCAGATGGTCAATGCTCCCCTTGGAATTTGTCACATGCACTAACCACCTCCCATGGATATGTTAACTCTAGCGGTTTTATCGAGCATTACCAAGTCAACCTTTTAGTGCAAAGACAACTATGGGGCCAACAATTGGTATCAAAGCTAATGGTTTTGAGTTTGAATCCCCTTAGGTAACGCTGAGGGGGAGATTTTTGGAAGATGGTCAGCACTCATCTTAGGATTCATGACATGGACTAACCACCTCCCATCGATTTGTTAACTTTGGTGGTTGTATCAGGCATTAACAGGTCAAGGTTTTGGTGCAACAACAATTATGGGGCCAACAATGCAATGGATAGAGAAAATAAGGTCTTATAAGTAACATCATTACATATAAAGAAGAATATGGTGTAGCTATACATGAAAATTATCATCAAAGATGGATAACAAACTCTAGAAGATATTTATTTCTCCCCATGTTTATGCTTAGTGGTGTTAATATCTCAGTAGGACTCTTAGATATACCTATAGAAGGTGACATGATGAAGGCATGTAGAGGATAGAGAAAATAAGGGTTTATAAGTAATATCATTACATATAAAGAAGAATATGGTGTAGCTGTACATGAAAATTCTCATCAAGGAAGGATAAAAAACTCTAGAAGATATTTACTGCTCCCCATGTTTGTGCTTAGTGGTGTCAATATCTCACTAGGAGTCCTAGATACAAAGCAATGTCAGGAATGAAGAATAATTTTAGTTTCAAAATGTTGCTCTCCTATATGTTTTTTGTCAAAGCTATGAATGAAGTTATTAATGATAGTTTCATTTGTCTTCTTTTCATTTGCACCAAATGGATGAATTCATTGGAACCTTCAAAATTTTCAAATTTTGAAGGCCCATGTTGAAAATTTTTCCTTTTCATACTTAGAAGTGCACCTGCAAAATCTACTAAGTGACCTACTTTCAAGGGTCACAATTCGGAGCTAGCTGATTTTCATGGCAAAAGGATTGTTTCTCTCCATTCTCCCCATAGTAATGTACTCCCTGGTCTTATTTCAAAGCCCCATGATCAGATTTGCTATTTTTACCAGGCCAAAAGCAAATGCATTTTGCTCTATTTTGTACCTACATTTTCAAAATGTTTCAGGGAGGTCAAGTTTGGCCCTTAATATCTAGTGAAGAATGATGATTCAAGGAAATAATTCTTCCACACATACTCAATGTACCTAAATGAACTAATGTGTCTAGTGGCGGTTCCCCACGAGATGATTTGATATTTTTTCAAAATGGCAACCTATTGAGCTTTAATCAACTCTAAACAAGTGCAATTGTAGAAAAGTCTAAGTAGGGCACTTTGGTATTTAATATCTTGCACCTAAAGAATAATTTTTCCACGTCGCTTGTTGTAGTAGCTTTTTGGTTCAAATGGTAACATGTATGCTCAGTTTTGTGCCTTCTGGATGAGTTTTGATGGGTCAACTAATCGTCTTCTGACTGCAACATGGCCAAAATGGGTGTTCCAAAAAGTTTCAAATTTTGAAAATATAATGAAAACCCATTTCTTTTTTTGGTCTAAACCCCTGCAACTCTATTTTCATCAAAAATGGAGGTCATATGATGTGTTATTTTAATGCATTTCTAGTGTGGCGAACACGTTCCAGGGGCCAATTTACAATGGAGGTACTTGATTTTTGATGGTTGGGTGAAATTTGATGAAATGGATTTTCTCTAAATAATTGATTATGGCCACACACAAAAAATCTTGGCTCCAGGTGCCCGGTTTGCCCATAATGAATTTTCTCCAAATGGCTTGCAGGCATAATTAGAAGTCACAATTTATAATAATGTTTCAAATGTTCATATTTAAAATATTTAGAATATTTTAAATATTGGGAAATGCAAAGAGGAATTTAGGGAAATTATAAAGTGCATTTCAAATGTTTATAAGGAAAAGCAATTTTAATTCTTGCTTTCTATTGGTCAGACATGGCTTTCACGGCTTTGCATCTACACTTAAGCTATTTCTCTCATCAAATCCACATGGAGCAATGCTATGTTCTCTCCATCATGTATCATGAATTTTATGGCTCTTATTATCAGCACATGGGCGATACACGATGGCTTGTTCTCATGTATCATTGATTAATATTTCTATTTTTCCTTCAATTCCAAATACGCGATGGTTAAGTTTTCATGTGGTGTTGCAATGAGAAATCTCCAAAATTCTACATTTTAAAAGTAGGAATGTGACCTAGATAAGGGTTTTTTGTGTATTTTGAACACTGTGGATATTTTTATTTTGCAGCTGAGAAGAATTTCACTCATCGTTGTTTGAAGACGTATTATTCTTGGTGCATTTGCAATGCAGCTATGACTTCACTCATCGCTCATCTCAAACCTCTTCTCCATGATGAATACACAATGGTGCACTCCTTGGCTTCACTCATCTCTAATTTCTTATGATATCCCCTTCTAAAATCTGTGATTGGTGATGGTGGCTACCATGAATAAAGTTCTCACAAATAAAATAAAGTTCTATTTGTTGCGATGAAAAATGGCTAGAGAAAAGTAATTGAATTTAAATATAAAGGTGCATAGATAAATTTGTATTTTCCTAATAAAATGATTTTCATGAGAACTTGGCTCATTTTTCCATCACCATTATATTTTTCATTTCGAATTTTCTATTGGAGTTGCACGATGCTAAAAATTAAGAAATGTTGGAATAAAGAAGCCAATGATGGGCCTAGGTAAAAGAATTTTAAAAAATTTCTAAACTTTTAAAAAAGAGGCTTCATGAGGGGTGATTAAGTGGGTATATATTTTAATAAAAATATTTCCTTATAAAGCAAATGTAAAAAGCTTTGTATTGTTGGGAACAAAATTAACATTGTACATTGCTAATTTATTTTATTTTTCCTCATCTTATAAATGACTCACGATGGTAGTTACTGGGCATTATGAACTCACGGTAAAATTGTTTTCTTTGTTGGAGGTAAAGGTGCATGGGTAATGTTATTTTCACAACTCGATAAAATAATTTGAATGTTTTTCATAGTAAAAAAGGAGGTTTGGAGCTATGGATATTGAAGTAAATGACAAATACACAAGTAAAATAGGTATTTTATAGCCAAGGAGTTTTTTATAGCCAAAAGTGAAAAATGAGTGCTCTCACTTGAGAGGATTTTTAGCTATGAGTAAAAAAGTGGGTATCTTCTATAGCAAGGCATTTTTCAACGTGGGTAAAGGATGAATGGAGAGAATGATGAGTTTTCAAAAAGAGGAGTATTTTTATATTGCAGGGAAGTGGAGTGAGGAGCAAGAAAAAAAATTGTTGGATGAAGATTCTTCAACAAACTAAGGCAGTTATTGATCTATGGACCTTGATGTGTTAGATGTCATTGAGAGATCTCCACTTAGTTTTTTTGTTTTTCCTAAAGTGTTATCTTTCTGCCACATTGTAAGAGAGGTTGTTTTATAATTATTCAAAAAGAATACTAAAATAGGAATAAAGAACATTTCAAAGGAATTTTTTTAGGTTGGAGTCTATTGATACTTATGTAATTTTGATTGGAATACTAGCAATATTATATTGAATAGTGCAATTTAAAGGCCATTTTCTCTCCTATGCATTGGTTTTATAAACTATGAATAACATAATCAAGAGTGATTTTATTCATCTCCATTGAATTCTAGTGGATGTTTAGTTTTATTCTTGCTTGTCCATTCAAAGAATTTACGTAAATGTTTGAGTGATGATAAGAAGTTATGGTTGAGATGTTATGTTGAAATACTGTAATGTAGTATCTTCAAAGCTTGGATGATGATATGTATCAAATTGTTATCAGCTTGCATAGATATTTAAATTGACTCAGTTCCAATGGATAAAGCACTGATCTAATTTTGTTATTCATGTTTCAGTCTGGTGGTTAATTCAACAGTTGATTAAAAATATTAATCAATTTACCTATCAATCTTAGTTTGTTTGTGTGTGGAATTTAATGCTTTACATCTCTCATGTTTAAATTAGGCATTACTGTAGAGTTCATCCAAGTCTTTATAGTATTGTGTCTATTAAGCATCTAAAGGACAAACATCTATTTACAATGTATTTGGTACTTCAACACACAAGTATCTATAAATATACTGTTGAGATTAGCCTCCCTAGTTTAACAGAGCCAGAAGTGTAGAACATTTTAGTCTCTGACTGAATCTTGTATGTTGGCCACATCAACCCATTGAGTCTGAATATGAGAGAGTGGCCACTCTTTAGGACTCATTGCATTTGTTGATTTGGGAACCAAAAGATTGGCGAGTCTACTAGGAACAACTCCAATATTATCCATTTGAAAAGAGTCATTCAATTTGTTGATCTATAGTTTTGGGTCAAATGATCCAAGAATGTGCACACTTGAAGGATATTGTTCCAATGTTTCTAATGTATTCTTGAATCCTGGTGCTTTGCTAGTGGAGAGAACTCAAAAATAAATAGATCTTGATAAAATCTTACTACTCCTTGAAGATCTTTTCCTCTTTCAAAGAGGTGGCGACTCTACATAAGTTTCTACATCATCAAAAGAGTTGGTTGCAACAATTCCCAGGTATTTTTCTTTTGTAATATCTTTGTATGAAGTTTTTCAATAAAAAGTTCTAGTTAATACTACCCCTTATTCAGTATTTTAAGATACTAGTAGAAAGGGAAATGAGAAAGTAGGATATTTTGAAAAGGATATTGAGAAGAAATTAGTTATAGAGGGAACAAAAATTTTATTTGCAAAAATGTTTTGTTGTCCTAGTTCTCCCTCTACAAATTGTAATACCATGCCTAGAACACAACCATGTCCTCAAAGAAAAGTGTTCACTAGTGAGAGATATGACCCTCTGGATTTTAGTAAAATCCAAGGTTACCCACATTCTGTCCCAAGAAAAATTAATGAATGTTTTCCTAAGTTCAGAGGAGGTTTCAATGAAGAATCATCATCACAACATGTACAAGGTTTTATTGACATAATGGAAGACTGTCAAATAGTAGAAGAAGATGCTATCATGAAGATTTTTGTAGGAACTTTTGAAGATACTGCTGAATATTAGTTTTCTAGTTTACCAATGCATTCCATATGTTCATGGCAAGAGCTTGAGAAATTGTTCATGGATGAGTTTGGTGAAGTGAATGATGACTACTTGTCTAGGAGAAAGAAATCTGCATACCCAAGAAGAATATGAAGAGAAATTTGAAAATGAGGTTGAACTTATGTCACCTATTGATGCATTGTGTGATATAGAAAGGTTTGAGGATGAATCCATCTATGATTTTCATAATAGATTCATGAAAGTTTTGCTTGCTATACTAGAATCAGAAAGACCCTAATGAGTTATTTTGCATTGATTTGTTTTGTGAGAATTGTGATCCAGATATGAGTACTATGCTAGCTCATTTGAAGCCTCCTAGTCTTAAATACATATATCAATGGATTTCAATAATTGAGGAAATGATAGATAAATATGGAAGTAATCTCCTAAGTCAATTATGTAATGGTACTTTTGCAAGACTCGGTCCAATAGATGTAGATGGTATAGTAGAAGACAATAATGATGCATCGTTTGGTGATGAGGAAGTTTTTTTTTAAACAACCCATAGAAGAAATAAACCCAAATGAAGATTGCAGCTATGATGGTCATGATGAGATAAATGAAATATCTAAGGTTTCTTCTATTTTCTCTGAAAATGCAATAATAGAGAGAAAATTTATGTATCAGATGAAAGCTGTAACGATGTAGATGATACTGAAAGTGTTTTCTCCTCTATGGAATTTGAATATACAGTTGAAGATCATGCTGATTTTGAAGTTTCATGTCTTCATGTTGAGAAAAATGGTTTTGCAAATGAAAGTTTGCAACTAGTTGAAAAGCATTCTTGTATGGGTGATCATGATGATTTCATTTTTATTTGCAGCCCTAGTGACTGTGATTCCTCTCATGAGGAAAAGGTAGAATTAATCTATTCAAGTGGAAAGTGTTCCAACAAGGAAAATGGTGACAATATTTTTGAAGGTTTACAAGAACAAGGTAATGTATATGAACTAAATATATTGTTTGAAGAAGACATGTATGATTGACAATGCAATTGTACAATTGGTCATGCCAATTCTACAAGTGTAGCATTGATGAAAGCTTTCGTGATGATGAGATAGAGAAGCCTACTCATTTGAAGAGTACTTTTGAGACTATCAACATATCAGATGAACGTGATAGAGTATGCAATGATTTTCAGTTAGAGCAATCATGTGTGAGAAGTTGTAGTGAAGAGATAAATGATGGTTTTCAATTTAATAGTGAGAAAGGTAGCTTTGCTAATTGTGGTAGCAATGTAAACAGAGAAGGAGATATGTATACAAGAGGTTCATTAAATGAATCATCTAAAGTAGTTGATTATAAAGGGAATTCATATGTTGGTCATAATGAACAAGGAACTCCTCTTTTTTTTTATGTTTTACCTTCTTCTACTTCTTTCATTGACTTTGAATTTATCACTAAATGTTTGCATGAGGATAGATTATGTAGTTGTACATGAAAGTAAAAATGTAGAGATAAATGTTAGTACAACTAATAATGCTCTTTATGATGAGTTTTCACTTGAAGAATTTGATTGTGTCAATCACATGGATGCTTATGAGGATCTCTTTTCTAGATCTGCAACTCATAGTTTTCCTCTTGAGCAGTATGTTTCAGATTGTCATGTTGATGCAACAAGAGGTAATGTTGAATATGATATTTCTTGCCATACTGAATGTGTTTTAAACAATCATTATGAGGATTTTTTTATAGGAGTAAAATTTGAGTCATCTGAGCTTGCTCTTGAAATTTTTTTTTGTGATAATATAATGAGTGCTAAGAATCTTGTCTATGAGCTTGAAGTAGGAAACATTGTTTGGGATGTTGACATTTCTTCAAAATGCTATGATTTGAATGTGGATGAAGGTATTATGAGTGTTGGTGAATCTTGTTTTCAGGACATTGAGACATATGGTAATAGGATTGAGCTATGTTGTTGGGATGATGACAAACTTGCATGTGATGCAATCCAGCTGAAAGAGTTACAAATGTGTGAGTATCCTTTGCTCAATACACAGGAGGATTGCACGTTGTTTATGAAGGATTGTCTCTTTTCTGATTGTAACTATTATGAGGGGGTTAGTGAATGTGATGAGACTATGTCTTCACATGGTCTTGGTCATCATCCTTATGTTCTATCATTTTCCACAAGATCAAAAAATGAAATGAGTGGCAGTGATGTAGCCTATGGCATATGGTTTCCATGTGATAGTAAAGTTGAATTCAAAGGTAGCCTAACACTTTCCTTTGCAAGAATGAAGTCATTCATGTTGTGTTGTTACAAAGGAAAGTATAGATTAAGGGGGGTTAGATCTTTTAACAGATTAGTGTTTGAAAAAGGTAAACATTGGTTGTCATTTTTCATTTGGTGGTCTAGGACCGCCAAATAAGGTTAAAATTTTGAAAAGATAAAGACTCATTTGCCCAATGTTTTTGGCACTTGGTCTACTCTCCTAGAGATCTGAATTCTTGCTATTCCCACAGGGGGCATACATCCCCAAAAAGAGAAAATGATGGAACCTTCAACATTTTCAAATTTTGAAGGCCCATGTTGAAAAAATTGCCTTTGCATACTTAGAAGTGCACCTACAAAATCTACCTAAGTGACCTACTTTGGAGGGTCACAATTCAGAGCCAGTTGATTTTCATGCCAAAAGGATTGTTGCTCTCCATTCTCCCCACAGTAATGTACTCCTTGGTCTGATTTCAAATCCCCATGACCATATTTTCTATTTTTACCAAGCCAAAAGAAAATGCATTTTGCTTTATTTTGCACCTACATTTTCAAAATGTTTCAGGGTGGTCAAGTTTGATCGTTAATATTTGGTGAAGAATGATGATTCAAGGAAATCCCTCTTACACGCATACTCATTGTACCTAAATGAGCTAATGTGTCTAGTGGCAGTTCCCCAGGAGATGATTTGATATTTTTTCAAAATGGCAACCTGGTGAGCTTTAATCAATTCTAAAGAGGTGCAGTTGCAGAAAAGTCCAAGTAGGACACTTTGGTATTTAATAACTTGCATCTCAGGAAGAATTTGTCCATGTCATTTGTTGCTCTAAATTTTTGGTTCAAATGGTAACATGCATGCTCAGCTTCACACCTTCTAGATGAGTTTTGATGGGTTAACTAATAATCTTCTAACTGCAACATGGCCAAAACGAGTGTTCAAAAAAATTTAAAATTTTGAAAATATAAGGACAACCCATTTCTTTTTTTTTGTCTAAAACCCCTATTGCTCCATTTTCATCAAAAAAAAAGGTCATATGATGTGTTATTTTAATGCATTTCTAGTGTGGCGAACACATCCCAGGGGCCAATTTACAAAAGAGGTACCTGATTCTTGATGGCTAGTAGAAATTTGAGGAAATAGGTTTTCTATAAATAATTGATTATGGCCACACACAAAAACTCTCAGCTCTTGGTGCCTTAGTTTTCCCATAGTGAATTTTCTCCAAATGGGTCGCAAGCGTAATTACAAGTCACAATTTATAATAATGTTTCAAATGTTCATATTTAAAATATTTATTTTAAATATTGAGAAAATGCAAAGAGTAATTTAGGGAAATTATAAAGTGCATTTCAAATTTTTATAAGGAAAAGCAAGTTTAATTCTTGCTTTCTATTGGTCAAACACGACTTTCATAGCTTTCGCATCTACACACACTCATCTTTGGTTTGAAGCTCTTTCTCTTATCAAATCCATGATGGAGTGATATTATGTTCTCTCCATCGTGTATCATGAATTTGATGGCTCTTATTCTCAGCAAATGGGCAATATGTGATGGCATGTTCTCGCATATCCTTGATTAATATTTCTATTTTTTCTTCAATTCCTGATATGCGATGGTTAAGTTTTGATGTGGAGTTGCAATGAGAAGTCTCCAAAATTTAACACTTCAAATGTAGGAATGTGCTCCAAATAAGGGTTTTTTGTGTATTTTGATCACTATGGACATTAGTATTTTACAGCCGAGAAGAATTTCGCTCATCGTTGTTTGAAGACTTATTATTCCTAGTGAATCCGCAATGGAGAGATAACTTTGCTCATTGCTCATCTCAAACCTCTTCTCCATGATGAATCTATGATGTGTGATGGTGCACTCCCTGGCTTTCTCATTGCTAATTTCTTATGATCTCCCCTTCTCAAATCTACGATTGGCAATGGTGGTTGTCATGAATAAAGTTTTCACAAATAAAATAAAGTTCTATTTGTTAAGATGAAAAATGGCTCAAGAAAAGTAATTGAAGGTAAATATGAAGGTGCACATGTAAATTTATATTTTCCCAATAAAATGATTTTCACAAGAACTTGGCGTATTTTTTCATCACCATTATATTTCTCATTTGGCATTTTCTATTGGAGATGTGCAATGCTAAAAAATGAGCAATTTTGGAGTAAAGAAGCCGATGGTGGGCCCAGGTAAAAGGATTTTAAAAGTTTTCTAAACTTTTAAAACAACGGCTTCTAGAGGGGTGATTAAGTGGTGTAAATATTTTAATAAAAATATTTCTTTATAAAGCAAATGTAAAAAGCTTTGTATTGATGGGAATAGAATGAACATTGTACATCGCTAATTTATTTTATTTTTCCTCATCTTATGAGCGAAGCACGATGGTAGTTACTAGGCATTATGAACTCATGGTAAAATTGTTTTCTTTGTTGGAGGCAAAGGTGCATGGGTAATGTGATTTTCACAGCCTGATAAAATAATTTGAATTTTTTCCCAAGTAAAAAAGGAGGTTTGGAGATGTGGATATCAAAAATAGATTGAGGATTAAAATGATCCCCATACAGTTGCCTAATAATCTTCCATGTAGTGAAATGGTACTATATGTGATATATAAAATGTAAAACATTCTTGAAGACAAAAAAAAATGATTAGCTTATAGACTTGGTCATTATTGTTTGACCTGCAACCTTCTCCTCGTAATCACTTCACTCAAAAACAATTGCAAAGATATAAAACAATCCTACAAGATGTAATTATTCTTCATCTCCAAACTTAAATGGATAGTTTTGTTGATAAAGCTATAGTTAAAAAATGAACTAAAACACAAGAATACATTATAAAACTAGTCGATCTTTTTAAATGACTTAACATAACTCTTACACTACTTTATACAAGAACTTCCATAAATAGAAAATTGACATATTACAATATTTTTATAGTACTTGTTTATAGTTTCACATGATTGCTATGGATTTCAAAACGATAAAATGTTGAAAATATATTTTTTTAGTAAGTTAGAGGAGGAAAGAAGCACACGACTATGAAGGATGTGAGAACATGCACTTTAAAATATCGTACTTTAAAAACTTAAAAGTCTTTACGAATATGTAATAGACTATCGAATTTCTTATACACAGAAATTTTAAAAAATCTTTAAATTCTAGTAACGAGGGGCATTGATTGCAAAATTAGACTTTACCATTTTATATCTGTTTAAGCGATTAAATTTTTCACTCTTTGAAGTATGTACGATCGCAAATTGACCCCCTGAAGTTGGACTTCAAAAATCAAAATTGCCATGGTTAAGGGTGGACTTCCCAACAAGAGAATGATAATGTCGATTGATTCCACATGTTAAGGGGGTAGGTGGTAGTGTTTTCATATTCGTGTTTCCTCATCTGGTACTAGTCCTAAAATGATGTGCCCCATATTTTACTTTCATTTGCGTACATATGCCAAATTAGTGGGCCGATTGAAGGGTACAATTCTGAATCATCGCCTTCGCTATCGAGATGCAGTTTCATCAGATTTTATAGTGGAGGAAATAAACTCGGATGCACTGTAAACTTAATCATACTAATTTGATTTGAAATGCAATTTAGAAAAATTAGAAAGAACTATATTTAATCTTGAAAAGATTCTATTTTGAAGAGATTTTGAAATAATAAATATTATAAATTATATATATTAATATAAAGTGAAATTACAAAGAATTATTCCAATTCTAAACTAATTTATATTTTTATCACAAACATTATATATATACTACAATAATTTTTTACAGTTTAATAATAATTTTAAAAGTCATATTTACGGTTATATAAAAATATAACAAGTCAAATAATACGGTCTACTAAATTTTTAGGTTGTAATATATGGTCCAAAATGCAAAAAACGGTCAAATAGACCATCAAATTCCAGGCCTGATTCGGATATTCACTATTTGGTCTAAAAAATTAACAGGCAATTTGGTTCCTAAATCTATATCACGAACCACAACGACATGACATCATCTTGACTAAATGAAATTGGTGGTAAATACTTTATAAACTAGTTCCAAATTTTCAAATTGAACATGAATATAGTTGAAAGCACGTCTTGATAACCAAGACAAAAACATTTACCGTTCACATATAAGTCGCGATGAATTCGGCTTATCTTTAACAGATAATAATGGTGTGCGCAATGGCGACGGGAGTTGAGTTCACTCTTTGGTATGTTCGAATACTCTATTGGATGCTCAATAAACAGTTACAAAATAGCTGGATGAATTCAATATGTATGTGACAAATTTAAAGCATTTGATTTCAGAAATTGCATTATAAAAGAGCATATTGTAAACTTTGACCACATAGATTTGGTCAAATGTGGGTTCCTTCCATAATAAGGCATAGCTGTCTGAAGCAGTTATTTAGCCCCGTCAATGTACCAGAGGCATGGATGGGGTCATACATTAAGTAAACTATTGATTGGATAGATGGATGCATCATGTATGATCCCACCATGCCTCTACTGAATTCACGGATCCCACCCATGCCTTTGATGCATTCACGTGGCTGGATAGCCGCTTCCACATTTGTTTGTCGTAAATTCTAAGATATCAGATAACTCACGGTATTTTAGTTTCAAGTAAAGAGCAAAATTACCACACATTATTTACTTTTTAGTCTTTTTTGATGACTTTTTTAATGGAAAGTGCCACTTCAAAAAAATAAAAAAAATTGAAGCTTCAATAATAAATGTAAACATATATATATAAAATAAATGTTTGTAATATTTTGAATTAATATATTAGCATTTCAAAAATATCTAGAAACATTAATTTGGAGCTATTTTATTTATTTGAAAGTTATTTTATTTTATTTTAGAACTATTTTATTTAATACATTGAAACATAAATTGTATATGATGTTTATTTTGGAAATATTATGTTTCTTGTTAAATATTATATTTTCATGTGGGAATGATTGCCAAGTTTAAGGTTAAAGATAAGAGTTCTTCATGGCACACACATCATTTCACTACATTCCTTGATGTCATTTAGAATGTTGTAATATCTTAAATTGCATCCTATGCAATTTCACATTCGATGAGCCTCCCCTTTAGATAAATTAAAAATAGCAATTTTGATGTTTCTTTTATTAACTTTAGTTTAATCTTTAATCCGTTAACCCATTCACTTCCTTCTGTTATGGTGGATTTATGTTTTAGACGAATCCATGTCACATAGACATCTACGCACCTCACAAACCTCCTGAATAGATTCCCGATTGCAATAGTTGTTGAGACGTTATGTTTCTCGCCTACTAGTGAACATAACATCTCTGCTAGCTTGCATGCACATTGGAATGACCCTTGCATACTTATACTTTCCCAAAACACCTCATTTCATTCTTTCACTCATACACTCTTTCTATCAATCTTTCAATCTATCACTCTTCTTTAGCATTTTCTAATCTCTTGCTCATTTTTGTTCTCTCATTCTCATGGAAAAGCTCTACTAAAGTTCTCTCTCAAGCTTGTTACACCCATCAACTCGAGAGGAGAATTGTAGGCTATTGATAACTCTCTTCTTATTTGATTTTATGCAAACTTGTACTTATAATCCCCTCTTCATTTATCTACATTTGTGATAGAGGTTCTCCTCCTTGTGAGGTTTGTTTCTACCACACGTCTGTTACATTCATGAGAAGGATTCTCCTCCTTTGTGGGGTTTGTTTCTATCACATTTTATATTGTATGTTTTATTTATCTTTCTACCTAGATGTTTGTGGAGGTGGAAAAATAGAAATGGGGGTTTGACTAAGGCAAGCCCCTAAACGGCCCCAAAAAATTTCCTCGGTCTTGTGTGTAGATATTAGAGACCTTTCCTTGTTGGATGCTTCATTCCTTGGTTCATTGTGATTATTTACTCCCTCTTCTTTCATTTTATTACTCACATTCCTTTTAGTTCACATTATTTTAGTTTCTTTCATTTATTGTTATCTTCTTTCACCTCTTAAAGTTCCTAGAAATCAAAATAGTAGTAATTACTTTGCTATTTTTAGGCACACTCTCAATTTTCAGTCTGTACAAGACACCAATGCACCATAGGGATGTCCATACAGTATGTTATCATCCTTGGCTAAGAGCTCATTAGACTATCCAAAAGATCTTTGTGACTTACTCCTTATGTTTCTAGAACCATTATTTTATCACATAACCTGAGCTTTACTCTTTGAGGTAGTTGAGGGCTATTTACTCATTCAGACCTCATCATCTTGAGGGTAGTGAATCTCCTCTTGTAAAAAATTTTCAACCCAATGTGAACCTTCCTTCTTTCAAAACCTCAGTCATTTTAAAATCTTAAACTCCTTTTCTCCTTTTAGTTCCTTCTCTTCTTTCTTGGAGTTGGCAAGGTTGTGTATTGTAAGTGCTCCTCTATGATCTTTTTGACCCAATCTACTACCTCCAGACACATAGTAAGAAGCTTGAGGCCTACCACCCCCCTAACATGTATAGTGCTACTAGACTTAGTCTGATATTTTCTAAAAAATGTGATCCTTTGGCTATCAGCCAATGTTTGGTGGTCTCTCCCCTTCACATTCTCCTCCAAGGTCTCCCTCCTCAGAAGATTATGAAGCTACTCTAGGTACCCTTTGAGCAGGTTTAATCTTTGGATGAGAGAATTAAAGAATTTGAATATTTTCTACATTGTGGTAACACCTACAGGAAAGTTGCTCATGTTGCCAGTAGTCTGAGAAATCTACTTATCTCAGTTTGCAAGGGCCTTGAGTTGCTCTGTGCATTTTCCAACATAGTCGAGACCCAACTTTCCTCATACATAGTAGTCTTGCATTGACCTCAAGATACCCAATCTTATATCACTGATACTTAGCTGTGAAACATAGTAATAGGGGAGAAGTCCCCTTAAATTAGTGTTGTAAACCTGAGGTTACTCTTTGGAATCCTTTTTCAAGGTTTCATTAGAATGAAGATGAACATGGCACATAGATTGACTTTCAACTGTATCAGGGATAGATTTTCAAAATTAAAGCATTATTAGATCAATAAATACCAAAACCCCAATCAACTATCAACTATAAGTGATTTTATGTGGCTTGACAAGGCTTGTGACAATGAATGCAACAACTAACAATTTTATTTAAATCTTCCTTCACTCCTCTTCAACCTAAGATCTACACATTCAGAAAGAGAGGAAAAGATGGGCCATTTTAGGGGATTTCCTTAGTAAAACCCCATGTAAGTATTTCCACAAGTCCACAATGGAAATGTTGATGATAAATGGATAATTGAAAAGAATGAATGATGAAATCACAAAGTGCTACAACTCACCACCCTTCAATGGCTTCCTTGAAGGACTAAAGTCTTACACATCACTCCATGGTCTTGGATCTTGCTTGATTGAATGCTTGAATGCTTTGGAGACCTACAAAAATGTTAGCCTTCACAAAACAATGATAACATAAAATACATAAAATCACATAGAATTAGACATGATGTTAGGATCTTGAATTGCTACAATAATGCTCTAAAATATTTCTCTTAACTTTCTTGATAGTGATCTTGATCATAATTTTGATTATGAATTGTAGTCATATATGTTAGATTGCAAAATAATTAGGTATTTATAGGAATTTATCCAATTTTCTACAAATTAAATCTCGATAGCCAATATTTGAAATTTGAAATTTGAATGTTAAGATGACCACTCTAACATATTAAAAATTAGGTTCTAGCTAAGAAAGGGGACTCATTCGCCCTTGGGAAAATGGGTCCTAGCTTGAATTTCTAGGATATTTGGTGTTGGGGGTAAAATAATAATTGGTTGTATTTGTTTAATGCTTATGATTTCTGAAAAAGTGGTAGAAATAGGCTATGGAATACATAATATTAGGAAATTAAGGATGCAATTAGGCTTAATAACTTAGGGGGAGAAAAATATAGTGTGAAATTATCATGCATGACAATTTATGATGCTACATTTAGCCCTCACTTTAGTTAAAGTATGAACTTACGCTCAGACTCACACTAAAATAAAAAATTTATGTCAAGAGGGGTTTAATTGTACAAATGTTGAAGAGATAGGATTACTAAGGATCAAGGAAGATGATCAAGATCCCATGATCTTAGAAGACCCCATTGAAAACTTACATAAGCATAAAGGAAAACACATGTGTGTATTGTATGCAACAAGATAAAATACACATACATATCGGAAAGCACGAAGAATACACGATGAAAACACATGGCATGATGGAACATAAAGATGACAACAAAATAAAAACATGATGTAAACATGAATAGGACACATAATAAAACACAAGGTTAGTACTAAAAGATTCAAATTGATAAGGCAAAAAGACCTCGGTCTTAAATTGTCTGAAATATCGAACATCATTCATCGAATACGGGAATGCTTCCCATGAGGATTGAATTCATACACATCACTCATGGGCCATGTACCTCCACTAGAAAGAAATTTATGTTATGCTAAGTGGCCATGTTAAAAGGAGGACCCATGACCCAACAAGATCCACTATGTTGAATCCACAAACTATCTTGCAAAAAATCAACTCAAGGGGTAGAAAAAGCTCACCTTAGTGGGTGCATAAAACTAACTTGAGGGGGTGCAATAAAAGTCACCTTAGGGGGTGAAACAAAAATCACCTCAAGGGATGCAACAAAACTCACCTTAGGGGTGCATAAAACTCGCCGAAGGGGATGCATGACAATAGGATAAGGCTAAAAAATCAAGAGATGTTATATAAACACCACCATAAGGGATAATAACAAAGAGGATTTTCTTATTATACACAAGGTCACACCTTCAAAGATATCACTCATGACATCACCACCAAGAGAGGAAAAATCATGAGTAAAGAAATTCACACCTTAGGGAATACCATTCATAGCATTTCCACCAAGGGGAATGCCATATGCCAAGAAAGGCCACTCTCTTGAGGGATATCAGGCCTAATATCACCACAAAGGAGACACTAATCATAGAAAAAGAAGGCCACAATTTGATTAACAAGATCACACTTCCTAAGAGATGTATTGTATCATCACTAAGACAGGACTATTCTCATGTAAACAATGAGTGGGGACTATATGTCCCCCCTAAAATATTAGTCTATTTACTACACTAACATTTTAAGGAGAAACAAAGTGGGATCCCTTGCTAGAAGGAATGCACCTAGTCAAGGCTACCTAACCCGTTGCCCCCAAGTGTAAGGACAAAGCTAAGAAAAATTTACAAATGAAAGATGATTGTATAAAGAATATTTTATATCCTCGTGTATGGTAGTGAGCATTCTATGACACTACAACTACCAAATTGGAAAAAACCAAATAACAATGAATGTTAACAAATTATATGTTCAACTCGATCCACATAAGGATCAAATTCTCTTAATTTCTTCTTCAAACAACAACATTCATCAATAAGATTTCCATGTGTTATATGATATACATAACAATACATGTTTTTACTCTTTCCTTTCTTATCTACTTGTTTACGGTTAGGTGGCAATGTAATTTTTCCTAGTTTGAGAAGTGGTTCTAAGGCTTGTTCAATCATAGTTATAAAATGCATGAGGGGTTTTTAATTAGGGAAAATTAGGGTTTACATCAAAATGAGTTAATCAAAGTGATGAACCACTAAATCTCCCCATAAAACACTCAATTATATGTGTGATAAGATGCAAATAACAATCAGAAACTAACCCTAACTATTATAGCAACTATTTTAGAGCTTAAAATGGTGTGTACCTTGCTGCAAGAAGCATGCTTTTAGGGAACAAAGGACTCATTCGCCTTTAGTGGTGAATGGGTCCCTGTTAGGGTTCCTAAATTTGAGATATGTGTTATTTTCCTTTATGTTTGCACTCTCGAACTTCTGGTTGTCAGCTCCTGAAAACTTGTAATAAATTATGTAGCTTCAATTTTGTGTTCTTCCATTATAAAGATCAATCTTGCAACTTGACAACATTGATAATTGTGCTCTAAAATTCTTCTCCACTTGATCTTCAACCTTTAAATATGAAAACACACATTCAAGGGAAGAAAAACTTGTTGATTGTTGTTATCGTGTTGTAAATTGTAAAGTGTGTGAGTTCAAAAGTAATTAATACAACACAATCAATGAGACATTATATTAGAGAATTCAAATACAATAATCAAATCAAAATAAGAAATCTATCAATGTCAGCCCATTGTTCTCTATCTTCAAGGATTTATTAAATCATAAAGGCTCTCATATTGTGTATGCACTATGATTGTTAGAATGACAACCTGAAGAATGAGATGCTAGAAATGTGGTAAATCTATTCCTACATGATTAATTGATATATGATTGATGAGTAATATGATAATGATGTTGTATGAAAATGAAAGCTATGTTGTGATAATTATTTAATGAAACTATAGAAACTAATATGCAACTAAGGATAAAACCATGATTTTAAACTAATATGCTTCTAAAATGCTAATTGCTAATTGCTAAGATGCTCAAATGCTCTAATGGAATTTCTGCAGAGTAAGATTGCTCAAATTTGGGATCCATTTGTTGTAGAAAGAGGTTGTATTTATAGATTTTCCAAAGCATATTATGATGTGGCAGCAAGCAATGATCTAGATTTGATCTAGATAGATGAACGGTGGAGGATGAAGAAGTTGGAGAGAATCAAGGAGAGTGTTCCCTTTAGTAAAACAATTTGCCAATTGTTTGGAAGAATAAATGGATGAAGAGAGCTGAGTGTCTCAAGTTTATTTCAGAATTTGTTGAAGATAATCCCAAATTAAATATATTTGAAATATTCAATTTGTTGAGACACATGATGAGTTGGAATGAGGAAAAAGATGTAGACATGTGACTAAATTCAAATTTTGGAATTATTCAAATTCAGTAAGAAGATATTAATTAAATAAAACAAACTATTTAAATTTTTTTATTTAATTAAGATTAGAATAATAGGATTAAGATAGAAGAATTAAAGAAAGTGAACTATATAAATAAATTTATAATTTATTTATAAGTAGAAAAATTAAAAGGTTAATTAATTAAATAACTTGTATTTATTTAATTAGATTATTTAGACCATTTTTAGGTGTATACATTTTGCCCCTCTTTGAAGTGATATGTTTACACATTGCTTCAAAGAGGAAAACCCCTTGTAGGTAGTTAAACCAAATGATGAAACAATTGAATTTTGATACCTTAGAAGTTGTCTTGGAATATAGATTTGCAATCTAACATGATGTGGCCATGAAGAATGTTGATCTTAATCTTTGAATAAGATGTGAACAATTCTTGCAAGTAAATCCTCAATGCTACATCAACTATCATAGCTCAATAATATGTATGAATGCACTATGCCTTGAACATGATGAAATGATCTTGAATTGATCCAATAAAACCTTGATAATCTACCTTGAAATACCTTTGAAAATGGTCTTGTAAACTCTATAATGCTTTTCTAAATGTACTCTTGAGTGCTCATGAAGATATAGGATGAAACTAGGTGAATTAACCCCATATTTATACTAAATCAAGAGATTAACCCCAAAATTCAAACAATTCAAACTGACACCAAATCTAGAAATGAATATTATTAAAAACTCGCCAGAATAAAATTCAAAAAGGGGGTCCTTATTAAGGGAAGACCCATTCACCACCTAGGGTGAATGGGTCCTTGCACAATTTTCTAGGACCATAACTTTAGGGAGTGAACTTACATCAAAACCCATGTAGAATTTGCAAAGAAAGGGGGGTCCTATAGAGGGAGGACCCATTCACCACTTAGGTAAAATGGGTCTTAGCACCAATTTCTAGGACCTTTATTTTTCCAAATTAAATGTTATGTAATTTAAGTGTTGGGTGTCAAGGTGGATCTTTGGGAGGTGTTATAAAATGCTTAATTAGGGAAAATGAGGGTTTGCATCAAAATGAGTTAATCAAAGTGATGAACCAATAAATCTCCCAATAAAACACTCAATTTTGTGTGTTATAAGATGCAAACAACAATAAAAAACTAGCCCTAATTATTATAGGAACTATGAGGAGAGTTTTTAGAGATTAAAATGGTGTGTACCTTTTTGCAAGAAGCCTATTTTTAGGGAACAAAGGACTCATTCTCCTTTAGTGGTGAATGGGTCCTCGTTAGGGTTCCTAAAACTCAGATCTTGGTTATTTTCCTTGATGTCTACACTCTTAGATTCCCAGTTCTCTACTCCCAAAAACTTGAAATAAATTTTATAGCTTCAATTCTTTGTTCTTGCACTATAAAAATCAATCTGGCAACTTGACAACTTTGATAATTGTGCTTGAAACATATTCTCCTCTTGATCTTCATTCTGTAAATTTGCAGACATACACTCAAGGGAAGAAAAAATTGTTGATTGTTAGTGAATAGGTTTTTTCCAAAGTCAAAACCCTTGTAGGTAATTAAACCAAATGATGAAATAATGAAATTGAAGCATGAACATGAAACAATGGAAAGTTGATAACTTGGAAGTTTTCTTGGAATGTAAATCTTCAATCTAACTATAATGACAGAAAAAGGTCCCCTTAACTTGACCTCAATTTAGTGTTGTAATTTTCCTCACATATTCACATTAGGTCATGGGCCCTTGTGAACTAAATGAACATCAATGGTACCTTGCTTAAGTGTTGTGAATTTTTGTAACACACTTTCACAATTTTCTAAGGTCTTTTAATTAATTACAAGTAATAAATCTCTTTTTAAAATTTATCTTGTCTTATTTCAAGTGTTATAAAGTATTGTAACACCCTTTCACACTTTTGTAGGCTTTTCATTAATAATTAGGCCTTCATATGCTTTAATTGGCCCTATTTTGCATCCACAATCCTCATTTAATTCATCTTTTTGAGGATAACCCTGACACCAATCATTACCCAATCATAATTTAGGTGTTTTTGGCTTGTGTCACCCAAATTTAGTGATCTAGGACTCATTTTCCACCTTGGGCGAATGATTCCCACCTAGATTTTTGAGTCCCAAATCTATTTTTACACCTTTCTAAGAACTTTTGATTTTTGGTCACATACATTATGCCAGATGGGACTCATTTTCCATCTTGGGAGAATGAGTCATGTGTGGCCCAAAATTGAAATCTTTTCAAACTCTTGGTGGTATTATGTCCTAGATTTGATGTCGTCTTGTAGTGTTGTAATTTCAGGAATTCTTGCATAATTGAGTATAAATATAAGGTTCTTTCACTCATTTTCACCCAAGACTTTTGTGAGAGCATTCATTGTAGAAAATTGAGTTCACAAGAGCATTCAAGAAGTCACAAGGGCATTCAAGTGTCTTCAATGGAATATTATTCATCAATTGTTGTAGCAATTCAAGATACATCATCATGTCAAGCATATCAAGCATCAAGCATGTTATTGAGCTAGTGTTGTGATGTAGCATTGAAGATCCAAGATCAAGCATTGTTGTACTATTTTCAAGATCAAGATCTACATCCTTCATGGAAATGTCATGTTGAGTTGTAGATTTACAAAGCATCATTTACAAGGAATTATTCAAGGTATCATTATTCATGTTTCATGTTGTTGTTTATTTCATCATTTTTGTTTAATTACCTAAAATGGGTTTGACCAAGGAAAATCCCTATTCCCTAACACTCAAAAATTTTTCTCTCTTTGTGTGATTGAAAATATAGGTGCTTTGAAGACTTCAAGATCATTGAGGATTAGTTTGCAAGTTTATTGAGTTGTATCTCCATTTGCAAGGTCATAATCTTCACAAAAAGGTCATCTATAACCCTGAAATCAAAGTTTCTGATCTAGAAACCTAGAGAAGCAGATTGAGTAGATTGAGAGGTGTAGATTAGAACTTTAAAGTTCCAAAAAATCTAAACTGGACTCCTTCGCCTAAAGTGGCAAATGAGTCCCACTATAGATGTATTTCAGAGATCTTTGCATATTTAGATACCATTTTGTTTGAAACTTGCTCGTATGCAAAAATTCAAAACTAGAACTGGTTCGGCCAGAAGGGAGAATGACTCCTACTAGGTCAAAATTTTTGAATTCATAGCATTTTAGGACTCCTTCCAGTCATCTTCAAGTTTCTAGGTGCACACAATTCATCTCACAACTTTCTATTATGTTTCATATGCATTTCTAGGTTATCTAATTCAAGTCTGCATCATATTAGGGTTTTGTATTTCATCTTGCATTTCATTATCTTTTCCAAGTTTAAACTTGGTGGTGAAACTCTCATTTATCCTTAATTAATCTCTAAACATATCCTAGGATAGTCCCTTAGTAGATCTCTTTTTCCCATTATCATCATTTGATTGAAATCTCTAGGGCATCCTTGAATGTGAGTAAAGAAAGCTTGTTACCCTAGGTCCTAAACCCTAGTGGACGAAAAATTCTATCTGACACTAACATTAGGTGGCCATAAAGAATGTATATCTTGATCCATGCATAAGATGTTAACAACGCTTGCAAGTAGATCCTCAATGCTACATAAACTATCTTAGCTCAACAACATGTTTGAATGCACTATGCCTTAGAAATGATGAAATGATCTTGAATTGCTATAATAAAACCTTGATAATCTACCTTGAAATTCCTTTGAAAATTCTCTTGTAAAATCTATAATGCTCTTATGAATATACTTTTGAGTGCTCATGAAAATCTAGGATGAAACTAGGTGAATTAACCCCATATTTATACTAATTCAAGAGATTAACCCTGAAATTCAAATAATTCAAGCTGACACCAAATCTGGAAATGAATATTATTAAAATATTGCCAGAACCAAATTCAAAAAGGGGGTCCTTATTAAGGGAGGACACATTCACCACATAGAGCGAATGGGTCCTCACATAATTTTCGAGGATCATGCCTTCAAGGAGTGAAGTTACATAAAAAACCCACGTAGGATTCATGAATTAGGGAAAATGGGTCCTAGAACCAATTTGTAGGACCTTGATTTTTCCCAATTAAATATTATGTGATTTAAAAGTTGGGTGTTGGGGTGGATCCTCGAGAGGTGTCACAAATAAGGCTTAAATTTGAATTAAAAGTTCTAATTAATTCTAATTAACCATAATTAATTAAGAGGACCCTAGATAAGTGTGAAAGTGTGTTACAACACTTTAAAACACCTAAAATAGGGTACAGGTTTAGTACATTTTATTAAAAAGGGACCTAGATTCAAATGTGAATGTGTACAACACATTACAACACTAAACCTAGACAAAATTAGTTTAATTCAATGACAATTATTCTCAAATTAAGGAAAAGGGATACTTTTTTCATTACTACAAGGGTAACTTCTTAAGTTTATATTTTTTGGTTGGAATAAATATTTGTAGTGGAGGATCTTAGTAACCTAGTCTTTTAGTATCTCTTGATGGCGTTCTTTTGGAGAGAGAATGGATCTCATGCTCATTGTTTATGTCACGTCCTGGTTTTCTGAAGATTCTAAATCCTTTACTGTAATGTTGTTCCAAGCTAATGGGTGTGTTGGTGACTTTGTTCTCATAAGATAGTGGAGTATCAATAATTATATCTTCACTATTACCACTATTAATGGGTCTATTCATGGTCCAAGGATGAGGCATAGTTTTTGATTCAATTTCAAGATATGAAAGGTTAAACATGTCAAGTTTAGTAATGATCAGAGGTGTTGGTTGTTAACATTGGTTATTAGGACATTACATCGAAGGATAAAAGGTTGTATTTTTTTTGAGGTTATGCAAGGATTTCTTTATGAATTCATTCATTCTTTTCTCATCTTCTCCTAAGATATCTATGTCATGAGGAAATTCATTGGGAAGTGGAGGATTACAAATGTTATTTTTTAGAATTAGGATCACCACAAAACACAAAGCTTGAAACATCAAGCAAAGCTTTCAAGGACATCCAAATGTTACAAAAAAATGTATCCATAATGAAATGTTGCAATGAGGTTAAGATCGTTATTACACAAGTGAAGAAAAATAAAGCAAAAACTTTGGATAGAGGCTCCTAAGAGTATTATATCACAAAAAGTTGGCCTATGCCAAAATAACAGGACATAATCACCTAAGGGCATCTGAGTCTTGATTAGGGGTTCAAGAAATTCAAAATGATTGTGTACTAAACTAATTGAGGACTATAATTTTACTTTCAAATAGTTTAATCAATAAGTAATTTCCCAAAATTTACTTAATTTATGCCTATTTGAGGAAAAATGCAAGTGTGCAAAATTTTTGAAGATGTTTGAACAGTTTTGGATGCAAGTTTTAGATCTAGACTACAATAAATGGCTAGTTATAAGATGTAAGGACTTAGAAATGTTGATTTTTGATGCAATATTGAAACATAAATATTGAAATTTCCTTTCACTTTTATAATCTAAGTGAAAAATGTGTAAAACATGCAATTATGAATCCCAGACAGAGATCTGCAAGTGCCTACATCTTGAGCAAACAAAGATAGGCAATTGTGAAAAAGTTACTAAAGCTCCTGTACAAGGACAAGATTTCCAATGGGTGCCAAAGTCTTTGAACAAGGTTCTAAAATTTGAGAAAATTAATGTTTAAGTTGGTGTTTAAGGTTATTGTTCCTATTTGCAAAAAAGTATAATATTTACTATTTTTCTAGAATTCCTCAATGCAAGTGTAATGCAAATGTATGATAATGTCTGAACAAAAAATCGCACTTTTGAAAGAAATTTTAAATGAAAATATGTTCTAAATGACTAAAACACACCCTAATGCATGCTATGACGCAATAAGACATGTAATATTTTTGAATTTTTGTGAAAATTTATGATGCAAATATAAAACCCTAAGTAAGAAATACAAAACAATGCAAAACAAAATATAGATCTAGTTCTAGAGTGAATGAATGCAATTTTTAGAAGTCTTGTGATGTCAAAATGTTAGGTTCACCAAATTGAAATATATAAAAGGGGAGAGGTCCCCTTAATTTTAGTTGTGTAAAACTAAATTTTCTCTTTAAACTCCTTTTTAAAGATTTCATTAGAATGTAGATCAACAAGGCACATAGATTAACTTTCAACCATAGAGGTGAGCCAATCAAGCTTGGGTCTACAATCTTAGAGTCTTGAAAATGGATTAGTAATGATTTTTAATGATTATACTAGTTAAATTGTATGACCTAATATAAAAATGCTAAATTCCTATAATGAACATACTATAATAAAAACTTGCAAGTAGATCTGGGGGGAATAGAGGGATGTGTACCTATCACCATAAGTTGGATTTGAGTGTTGTAGCAAGATTGGGTCATCATGGGTAAATGGGTCTTTGTAAACCTCTTCTAAACTACTTTTGGGGCCTCTAATGATGGATTTTACCCTCTTGTTGGTTATTTTTTATGAACCAAACATAATCTCATCCATTACCTATGAATCTACCAAAACTCAATTGTTAGTAAGGGTGAGGATTGGCCAACACCTAAGTGAAGCATTAAAACCCCACTTCTTCTCTTTAGGATCTGTGAAACCTAGGAGGGTAATCCTCTTTATGTTCATAATATCCCTACTTGATCAAAATCATTTCCATACATAGATGTATTCCTTAGGAAGTGCAAATAAGAAAATATCATTAAAGGCTTGGTAGACCTCTTACGGAATTGCTATTCATTGTAGGGAATATAGTACTATTGAAGGTTTATATGGTGTGATTTAAAATATATTATGAATTCATTCCCATTCCAAATCTCTAGCCAGGTTCAACACTAGCTCAGTCAATCACAAGATAAGTTAAAGGAAAGACTAGTGCCTAGTCTAACAGAACATTCGAGTCATACTTTGCAATCAATCAGTAATAACTGATATTACTTTGTAAAACCATTTTAAGATCAAAATACATTATGACTCATATCCTAGACTTTGCTTTTGATATATTCAACAACTTATCTATTTTCATTCTATTGCTCTCTGAGCATAGCCTTTACCTAGACCTTTCTTATACTCAAAATTTTATGAACTCTCTTCTTTCAGCCATGAAATCCCCTTTATAAATAGGGGAGCAACAAGCATCTGGCTGAGTTACAATTACATTTCAGTTCATTTCAAAACCTAGTTTCAACTGATTTCGAGAGATTCCCCAAGTGATTTTATGTAATCATTTGAAAGTAGGGGAAGGAAAAAGACAAAAATCATGAATAGAGTACCGTTAATTGTTGATACTACGTCCACGTTGAACAAAATATTTTGTATCATACTAGCTTGAGGACTTCCACATCAACATGGAAGATTAAAAGACCAAAACCATGAACATGTTGAAAAGAGCGCATCCTATGCAAAGACCATGGTATCATCGAAAAAAAACAAGGAGAAGACTCTATTTCGAGTCGCAGCATCAAATTTTGCTCAACCACTCCTTGTTTGTGATGAAATTGGAGGAACCATCACCACATCCTCATTAGAGCTTACATATGGCACTAGAGAGAAGATACTGGCCATATCTCGAGTCAATGTCTCCTCTAGCATCCGAAGGACTATCAAAGAGTACAATGGGAGACTTATGTTTTCCTAGGAAGGCCCTATGACTCTTGTCTATTATCCTAGCCTTCTTTGCAGGCTTAACCAGCTCCTTGCCCTTAAACTTGACCAATTCTTCTAAAATGGTCTTGTTCCTTAAGTTGTAAGTACTTTAGAAAAAAAAATTCTTCTTATGACCATGAGATCTCTTCTTACCCTTTGAAACCTTAGAAGTCGCAAGGACTTCTTGCTCAGCTACAGACATATCCTCATAACATTCAAATGCATTAAGCTAGCTAGACCTCCTAGCTAGTTAAATTGGCACACCAAACTTTCCTATTTCGCAAAACAAAGGGTGAAAACTAGCAAGTCTAAATTGAGCATAAACTGACAACTAAAAATCCTCTGAATCAAATTTGCAGGGAAGTACACCTACAGACCCCAACAATCACAACCAATCCCAGAAAAAGGAATTCCTAGGTGAACTAGAGTATGAATGATAGAGAGCCCAATTGAAGACTAACTCACTTGGGACAAGAATTTTCACTTCTCAACTCAGGGAAATTAACACTCGCACACTTCTTCAATACCCCACATCTCACATTCTCTATAGATTGAAAATGGTGAAAATGAACAACAAGTAATCTGCATTAAATAGATGATTTGTAGCTTGCAACAATTAATGATTCAAGAATTCCTTGGGCGAGTGAGTTGATAACTTAGTAGCTAAGCTTTGAATGTAGGCCATCAATCCTTGAGGCTTTAAAACTTCATCCATGGTGATCATGAGCATCATTTTTTTGCCTTTAGTAACTTGTTCCTAGAAAATAGTGATGCCACCTCAAATGCTGCCACGTTTTTCCTTAATCTTCATTAATCATACATGATCTAACAATTAGCATGCATCACCAACTCAATTCGTGCTCTTTCATTAATATTGGAAAAGTACACAAAACCAACATTTGAAGAGAACATTCCCTTATACACTCCATCACTCATCGCGGAGTCCCCACCCCAAATTCCAGAGTTCAATCAACAATGAGAGTATTATCGTGATGAACTTCAGCCCGTTGGATCATCTTGCTTTAAAACCATATCAACCGTTCTCCACTTGTCTTGTTATTTTCTTTCTTACTTTATATGATGTCCTCATTATACAACCACCTTTCCTTTTCAATCAATAGCCATTACCTATCGCTAATACATTTCATCCTTCACTAGTTCTATTAGCGATGTAAACACCCACACGATGAAATCTCATCCCTTGAATTTATGACCAATCCTTGCTCATGTTCACCTTCCCATCACGCATTTTTGATTCATACTTAGAACTTTGGATCTCATCAGCGACGAGAGATACAATGACGAAGCAAGATAAAGACATGTGCACCTACATGAGAATCAATGATACAAAAGACATCACATCTAAGATCCATTCAAATTAGTGAAAGAAAATTGAACAAATAACCCCATTGCTCATCGCTATTTTGAAACTTAAGCTTTAGAATGAATCCACGATGAGCGATAAAAGAAAATAAAAAATCACCAGGGCCATTGCTCATCACTAATTCTCCTCATACAGTTTGCAAGCAGTTAGTGATAAGAGATCCCAGTGATTACATTGAACATTTGCATTGTGTATCGCTAATATCGAACTTAAACATTCAAAACCCATCTGCGATACACAAAACACATAAGATACATCATATCGGTGATCACTATTTGAAAACTTACTATTATATAACCATCCACAATGAGCCATGAAGAGAAGAATGAAAGATCCAAGGCCATTGTTGTTTGCTAACTTATAATATTCTCAAAATCCATTAGTGATATGTGAATATTCAACAATACAAGGAGAAGCAAGAACATTGCTTATCGCTATTTCACATTAAGAGCTCTCAAAGCTATCCGTGATGAGCAAACTCAAAGGAACACTACCCATCACTGATTGTTGATTCATAACATACACTTCAGAAGCCTTTTGTGATCAGCGATAAAGATAGGTGGCCGACGGGACTTAAGTGAAAACTTTTAAACATGTGCTCACAAGTTATTCTAATGAAGGGGAGCCTGTAGGATGACATGAGAAAAGGGGGTCAAAAGTTCCTAAATCATAAAATGCAAAGGATGTAAAGGCCAAAAAGGGCCCTTAATTCAACCTTATAAAAAATTAGATACTGACACCTATGCATGAGGGATCAGTTGCCCTATGACCATTAATGACATGAGATGTTTTAGTGCAACCGACAATGGGGAACAAAAGGTAAATGAAAAATTAGAGCTTTGCAAGCATTTAGAGCTAAGGGTTTCTTAAGGAAGGATTCCAAGCTAGCACAAAAACCATTCAATAGTGATGAAAAGAAGAACCCTAAGCCTTCAAATACCAACCTAGTATTCAAAATGTGACAAGATTTTGAGATGGAACAAAAAAAAATTGAGGGTTCCATCACCTTTGATTCTCAATTATATAGTTCTCAAAATTTCATTTTCTCACCTGCTTTCAATAAACCTCGGTCATAAAGCATAAGGAAAATAGATTTTGGTTTTCCCTTTCTTTTCAACTCATTCTTTGCATCTAAAGTCAAGGTAGTCTTGAGGTAGTTTAGGGAAATTTTCTCCCTTTAAACTCTTTGGTGTCTCAGATACTTGGGATTAGAGAATCCCTTTTCTCTACAAAAATTAGTGGGTTTTTCGATGATCATGTAGTTTGTGCTTGTAGAGGTATCAAAAGAGCTTCATGTTATAATTTTGGAAATTTAAGTGAATGAGTTACAATAGGAGAGAATACATATGATAAAAAAAATTAGGGAGAAAAAAATAGTCCTTGCTTCTTCTTGGGGTAAGGGTAAGTGGAGAAGCATATAGACAGTGAATTATTTGATGGTGAAAGAAAAGTTTAGGATCATAATTAGATAGGTGAAAATGTAAATACTTCAAAGAAGTTGATACATGATTGTAATAATTTTGATGGATTTGATTCATTGAGCTCTAGTTGTCTAACATCCCATTTGAAAAATAACACAAGCCATGTTACAACAGAAACTCTCATCTTCTTTATAGGCATGGAAGGTCTTGTGGACCAAACTTTGGTAAATTAGGAAATAGGAAAGTTTGCACATGATTACAAAGAGACTTTTGAAAAAATTATAAGTAATGAGGTACCACAACAAGAAATTCAATATTAATTTTTTGAAATTACAAGGTATGTGCAGGATCATGATGGGCCAAAAAGTGGCGATATGTAAGTGATATGATGGCCCATGTGGCTGACGACTTTTTTTTATCCAAAATTGATGAAACGAAAAGGGTTTTTAAAGGAGATTCTTAGCTTTCCATCAATATAAATTATGCTTTACTTTTAATTTAAGAAATATTTATTATTCGTTTTCTATTTGAATTATGACTAAAGTCCTGATTGATAGGTTGATTAAAAAACATCTATAGCTTTCAAACAATATCACATTTTTTGAATCCAAAACATGTGTCACATTCTATGCTTTGCATACTATAGGATTAAAAATAAAAATAAATATTCATGAAGTTTTGATCAAGTTAAGGTGGTCAAACATACAAATTTTTTACATTTTTTAAAATTTGTAATTAAAAATTCATAATTAATTATTTACTTAGAAAAAAATTATAAAAAAATATGCATCACATTGGGACATGAGTCATCTACTTATATCCAAAATCTTATAAAAAAATATTATCATTTTATTGTGGTTACCGTGGTCAGACAGACACCTACTTCTTATTTTTTCCTGAAATTTCAAATTTTCACCAAACAGATTTATTTATTTTTTAAATAAACCTAGTATTTTAGAAACTACATTCAATTTGCTACAAATTCTATTTTTACATATTTTTGAAATAATATAGATAACTAATTCAAATTTTTACATCAAGTTGTCTAACTCTGATTTTTTTGAATATTTTGTTACTTAAGGGCCTATTTTTTCCATGATGATCCTGCACATACCCTACATATGAAATATAAAGTTATACACCTCATCTACAAACTAATGTCTCTTATGATATTTATTCTAGAAGATGTGTCTATTGAAGTTTATCAAATGGAAATTTCAACATAGGAAATATCCCTTCTAATAGTTTTAGAGACTCAAGTGACCATCCAAACTAGACCATGAACAAGGTGGATGCTATGAAGAGTGTGACGAAGCATACAAAGCTTAACAAGCAAGAGAAAATTTCATGAGGATTTCTATCTGTTGAAGGAAGCAACCAGTTCACTTTGAAGAAGAAATTTGTTAATGAAATTTTGTACTTAAATAGGAAACTTTATAATCATATTCAGTTTCAGGAAGGTTTATCTACTGTGGACAAAGATTTTGGCGCTATAGGACTCCCTTGCACTTCTAGGGTTTTTCACCTAAAAGGAGAGAGGTAGGCCAAAATGGGAAATGTCTACACTCAAAGCTGATGCAATATGAATGAAATATGTCTAGATGTAATTATCTAAATGCAATAAACTGATAAAAGAGATTGATTATTAATGCAAACTAATGAAAATGCAAGTTTTTTGGAAACACAATGATGTATGCAAAAATGACCTAAGAATGCAAACAAACAATAACAGAAATAAATAGAACTAAAGAGGTGCCCCTAGAAGTTGAAATGTGATGCAGAGAGGCTCTAGAAACCTACAAAATTGATTGGAAAAGCTGACTGGGACACTTATGCCAAACTAGGTGATAGTCCTATTTTGGGAAAATTCTTTTGGAATAGGTTTTAGGAAACTAGGTATCCAAAACTACACAAATGACTTTTCAGGCCTAGCAGTGGGACTAATTCACTGCATATGGTGACTTAGTCCACCTGGGAATCTCAGAAAAGTCGGGGAAGGAATCTAAAGTCTTCAACCTGCACTATTGTTCCTGACAGTCTGTCGGATCTGAATCTATAGAATAAAGTATTTAGGTGATCTCCAAGTTTCTCTTATGGTTTTGTTGACTTCAAATGAACAACTTGAATGAATTTGACACCTTTTCAAGCCTTGTTCTTTGACATATCTGCATATAAGACTTGTGAAACACACATACAAAGAGGGGAAAATGGTTAAGGGCTAGAGAATAGGGGTTTTCCTTGGTCAAACCCTGATTTGGTAACTAAACCCTTGAAAATAAAGTGAAATGGAAAGAGAATGATGAATAAACAACATGCAATGTCACTACTGACCAAACCCTTGATGTTGAAATATGAAGATATGTTGCTCCAAGATGCTTGAATGAATGAATGATTAGATGGATTGAATGCATGAATGAACTCGAGAATAAAATGAAAGAGAAAACCCTATATTTATAGTTGATTATAAAAAAATTCTAGAAAATACCACATCACAAGCTGACTTTAAGGTTAAGAGAATAATATCCCACCAGAATTTTGAAATATTTTTTTATTTTTGAGCCTAGTAGGACTAAGTCACCCCTATTGGTGACATAGTCCCACTTAAGAAATTTAAGTGGGTGTCAAGAATTAAAGAGCAATAAATATTTTTTAACGAGATTATTCTAAAAAATAAACTTAAGTAGGGCCGATAAGTATATTAAGGGGCCATTTAAACATAAGAAAGGGTTGAATTATTGATGAAAAGCCTAAGAAAACATGAAAGTTTGATGCAAGAATTTTAAAAAATTTGAAATAAGAGTTGGTAAGTGATAAAAATAGGTTATTTAAGTGAATTATGTTAATAAGATCCTAGAAAAGTGTGAAAATGTGTTACAACACTTCACAACACTTTTGCAAGGCATCATAAAGTTCTTAATGATTTATAAGGACCCAAGACCTAATGTGAATGTGTGACAACATTAAATCAAGGAAAAATCAAGTCAAAAGCATAATGAGGGCATAAACAAGAGAAAAAGTAAAAAGGCTACTTTTTCCATGTCCACATTTACCCCCCACTTTAGTGAGAGGATGAACCTGCTTCAAAATCACACTAAAGTAGAGTAACAAATCTCAAGAGGGGTTCCAATGAGCTAATTCTTAGTAGAATGAGATGAAAATGATTGAGAGGAGTGATCAAGCCCCCAGGATCAAGATCCCATGGCAAACTAAAAATAAGCACAAAGAAAACACCTGAAAGATATGATGAAACAGAGAAAAGAGGGAATAGGATCAAGCTTTTATCGTTTGTCTAGCTTGTTGCGGATCAGATCTATGTTGTTTTTCCAGAAAAGAAAACGTATACTCACTTTGAGGTGATAAAATTTATGGTTGTCTATTGAGTGAGATGTCCTAAAAAGTGAGAAACATAGACTTGTGGCTGGTATGCACTCACACACACACAAGTGGCAATGGGAAAAGTCATGCCTCGTAATGGCCTTCTCACTCAACCATACCAAAGTTATACCTCCTGATAACTTTAATAAGGTGCCACAAAGGAAAATGACTTTTCATGCTTCATGAGACAAGCAAATCTTTGTGTTCTTAGAACTAATTAACAAACGAGATGGCACCATAGGCATGCAATTTGTGTTATGCAAGGTGGCCATATAACAAATGCAAAATTTAAAATACAAAGAATGTTCAAAGGAGTATTGCTTACTTCATGTGAGGGCTTAGCTTAGGGAACATTGTGTCTAATGTCCCCAAGAGAGGACCAATCAAAGAATAGAAGATTCGTAACTTCAGGGATGTAGTGCATCACATCATATCACTAAAAGGAATGTAATATGCTAAGATAGATCATGCTCATGAAGGACACTACACCCAATGTCATCCACAAAGTGACAAATGCATCGTATGAAACAAGAAGGTTGTGCTAAGAACCAAGAACACAAGAAACAACTCATGGTATTGGTTATTGTCCTTTGATTGAAATAACCAAGCCTTAACTCAACATTAATATTATCACAAAACACCCTTCTAAGACAACTTTAACATTAGTAAATCTTGAATTGATAGACACTAGTGGTCTTGATTTTTCTCCTTTTCTTGAAGTGAAACAAACAAAGACATCCTCGCTTAATGTAAATTTCATCTCGCAAAATACTAATCATTTGAATTCATTAGATTTTATACCCTCCTATACAGGAGAGAACAAAATCTCACAATCTAAATAATCTTGCATAGGTATGACATCTTGTACATCTAAACAAGATGTATCTTTATCACAAACTACATACACACCTTCTATTATTGATCAAGAGTGTATCTTGTCAAGACTCCTCCAAGATCACTTGATCTCCCTTCCTCCAAGAACTTGAAATAAATTATATTCCAAGACTTTATTTTGTGCCTATCATAGAGTTCATGAAATCCAACATCTTAAGGAATCTGGTAATATCCCTTATGTGGGAGCACCCAATTTCCCTAATTTTCACTCTATTGTGCATCTTATCAATCATTTTGGCTCACCTTTTTCCTGCATTAAGTGGGGGCAAGGGGTTAAGTAGCCTTGTCCTCCTATGTCACTTTTCATTGTCTCTTTTGGCTATTCGTTAACTTTTTATGTGCATATAAGAGAAAGCTTGGGATGTGGATGGCATGCCTTAATATGGCTCATGTGTGACTTACTACCTTTTTCATGATGTAGCACATAGGAAACATATGACTTGCATAGGGCTTTCTGAGTAAGCCTTCATGTCTTCTTCTTCTACTTTAAATAAATTGCTCATAGTAATGGTGTTAGCAACTGCTTTATAGTGGGGGCATACATTGACACTCACATTTCATTGTGTGATTTTCTTTGTTCTTGTGATTTCCTCTCTTAGAAACATTAGGTACAATGTTGCCCAGGATGAGACATTACACTTGTCCTCTCTTGGAAACAAGATGAGACCATTTGCACTTTTCCTCTCTTGGAGACATTAAGCATGATGCTCCCTAAGATGAGACCTTGCATGAACTAAGCAAAATCCCTTTGAATAAACCTTACACTATGTTGCATTTACAATAATCATTTTTTTGTGGAACCTTATTAAAGTTATCATGAGGCATAACTTTGGTATGGTTAAGTGGGAAGCCCATTCTGAGGCATGAATTTCCCCATAGCCACTCACGTGTGTGTGAGAACATATCATTCATATGTGTCTCGCCTTCTAGGACTTCTCACCCAATGGACAACCAAGAGTTTGGTTGCCTCAGAGTGAGTATGAACTTTTGGAAAAATAACCTAGATCTGATCCACAATGTGTTGGAAAAATGGTCAAAGCTTGATCCACCCTTTTTATTTTCACTTTTCTCTTCCTTCTATTTCTTTCCATTGCATGATTGTGTATCTCATTTTGTTGCAAACCATTCACCTTGTGCTTGTCCTTTTGTACTTATGTTGGCTTGACTTAGGATATTCAATCTTGGGGGCTTGTGCAACCTCTCTGATCTTTTTTATCCTTTTTCATTCTCATTGCTATGATTGAACCGCTCTTCAATTTCTACTTTAGTGTGATTTTGAAGCAAGTTCATCCTCTCACTAAAGTGGGGGCTAAATGTGGACATAGGAAAACTATCCTTTCTACATTTTAGCCCCTCCTTGTGATTTTGGCTTGATTATACCTTGATTTAATGTTGTAATGTTATTAATACACTCACATTAGGTCTTTGACCCTAGCAAAATGCAAACAATACATGTCTTGTAAAGGTTTTGTAAAGTGTTGTAAAATACTTTCACGCTTTTCTAGACTTTTATTAAGCATTTGAGTTTAATGGACCTATTTTTATTCTAATTTAATATTGTAAAATATATTTAATATTAATCTAGAAGGGTTGTAAACTAAACCTGACTTTAATCTAGTGTTATAATGTGTCTTACACATTCACATTGGTTGTTGTGCCTTTTTAGGCTATGTGGACCTCATTTTAATGATGAAAAGTGTATTTAATCACACTTTCACATTGAAATTTGTGTCCCTAGCCCTAATTGACCTTTATATCATCATTAAGAAGCCCCTATGGCCCCATATTGTGCATCTTGAGGCTTAATTTGATCAAAGACCTGATGAAATCAACATAAAAACTAAAATTATTCATTCCCCGACAATCCAGCTAGGACAAGGGCCCCTCTAGGACTAAGTCACCCATCTGGGTGAATGAGTCCCATTTGGGTTATTTTTGAGGTTAGAGTGAAATTTTTTGGATTTTAAGTTTTATTTTCCTCCATGTCAACCTTGGGGATCAAATTAACTACTAAATTAGGTTAATTTCCTATAAATACAAGCTTCTAAACCCTAATTTATAACTAATTCATTATTCATCCATCATTTATCATGTTATTAAGTCAAACAAGCTAGGGTTTTATCATTTCAAGTCATTAAAATAGCATTTTTTAGACATTCAAGGGCAAATTCTTCATTTATTACTACAAAAAAATCAATATCTATCATCATGGAAAGTTTCTAATCCCATTATTCCATGCTTCATTACATTATTTCTTCATTTTGGTTTAATTACCTAAAAAGGGGTTTGACCAGCAAACCCCCATGCACTAACATTCAACATTCTCTCTTTCCTTGTGTGTTTGCAAATTTAGGTATCTTGAGAGTTTAAAAATCATTGAAGAATAGGTTGAAGACTTTTTAGAGTCAACCTCCTCTTGGAAAGTTCAAAATATCAACAAAAGGTCACTTACAGTGTTGAAAATTAGAGTCTCGGAGGCTAAAACAAGCTTTGAAGCAGTTTTTTCCAGATCTAGGACTAAGTCGCCCAGATTGGCACAAGTGTCCTAGTTGGCTTCTCCATTAGGTTTTCTAGGATTCCATACCTTCATTCCATCCTTTTTCATCTTCCAAGTGTACACCTTCAATTTCATCAATTTTTGTTACAATTTACGGTCATTTCTAGGTGCTTTTGCATATCACAATGTGTTTTCAAACATCTTGCATTTCTTTAGTTTTCATTTAGTAATCAATATATTTCTTCAATTTTATACATTTAGGACAGTACATTTGGACATAATCTTGAGTATAGACTACAATTTTGGCCTATCTCTCTCCTTTTAGGTGAAAAACCCTAGAAGTGTTAGGGAGTCTTATGGGCACTAAGAACCAAGAAAAAGAAAAGTAATGCAAAATGATAATGTCAATTTATTCCCCCAATTTAAAGGAATTGCTACACACCATTTTGTGAGCAATCACTTTAAAGTAGCAAATGAAAAATACAAACAAGAAAGGAAAGAAAAACATGAGAGCCAACTTGGAAAACCCTATGCTAGGTCATATGTTTCTGAGTAAAGCTATGCCATGTAAAAGAAAAGGAAAGAGGAGTTTCCCGCAAAAAGGAAAACACCAAACCCATAAGGGATCTATTTATTTGAGTTTAGTATGTTCGTTGCTCCAATGTTTTGTAAAGAGCTTGGAACTATCATCATTCCCAAAATACATAGAACTAGAAGAATGACACAAAGAGAGCGAAAACAAAAGAAAAAAGGACCCTTTTGGATCAACATGGAAGAGACTAGGGTGTCTCAACACTTTGCATCATCCCCAAAAGGAAAACACAAAACAAAAGTGAAAAGAGAAAAGGAAAAGGAAAAGTGAAAAAGGAAAGCATTTTAGGTCAACATGAAGGAGACAATCTAGTCTCAATGCCTTGCATCATCCCTAAAAGGAAAAACACAAGAAATGAAAGAAAAATAGGAAAAGAAAAGTAAAGGGTCCTTTTGGGTCAACATGGAAGAGATGTAGGGAATTTCAACACTTTGCATCATCCCCAAAAGGAAAACATAAAACAAAAATGAAAAGAGAAAAGGCGAAAAAAATTCATGACATATAGAAGAATGAAGGTACAAATAAAGGAATGTCACAAAGAGAGAGAACATCAAACAGTACATCATGAGGGATCACATTGCACACATGCAATCACACAAAAGAAAAAAAAATGTAAAAGACTAGTAATGAAAATGCAAGTCAACCATATAACAAGTCATCCACCTCCCAATCTTAGTTGGTATAAGTGGGAGGTGAACAACATAGCTAGGGGACAATGACAAATGCATTACTAGGAACAAGCTAGCAACTTCTTTCCCCCACTGAGTGAAAGACAATAATGAGTCGAGGTAGGTGATGAGAAAAGGGGCATGCAATAGTGAGAATGGAAGATTCTACAACTATTGCATGGAAAGGAGTGTGAAAGTGTACTATGGGATTATGGGATAGCAGTAAGTTTCATTGAAGTGATACTTGCTCAGTATCTCCTTCAAAGTATGACACTCTTCACTATGGTATCAAAGAACACAACGGTATTTACAATATGGTACATTGGAATCTTTAGGATGTATTATCAACTGATTCATAGGTGGTAATGTTATGAGTTCTTTGTTTAAAAGTATTTGCAATTTCCTATCACATTCAGGTGGTGGATGGAGAGGAAACTTAATTTTTATTAATTTTTAAGGTCGTTTGTGTTTACTAGATTCACCCTTTTCAAGAATTGAAGGAGGAGGACCCATGGGGATCCTTTTATCCTTATCATTATTATTAGTCAAGGGTTGCTCATGAAGAAGAAGGATATTCAAATCAGGGAGAGAGTCAAATATCACCATGCCATTATCACAAAGCCTTAGATACTCTCTAGGAGGCTTATGATCATGAGGGGGATCTTGATAGCCTATCCCCTTTGTATTTTATTCATTTCATACTTTTTCAAAAATTTGATGTATTTCATGTTAAGTTATTGTGTCATATCCTTGTTTGCTTAAGATAGTGAAACCTTTTCCATATGTTTCTTGAAGATTGATAGGAGTGTTAGTTACTTTATTATCATAGAATGGTTGTGTGTTGGCTTTTTTAGAGGAACTAGGTTCACCTTGTGCAAGGAACTTAGTTTCAACCTTTGTTTCAGGATGTAAGTAAATAAATGTCTCATGAGGTGGTATAGTAGGAAGGTCTTGTGGTTTCATGGATGGATAAAATGATGCATTATCTTCAAGGTTATTAAGGAAAGTTTTCAAGAACCAACTCATGCTAGTTGTGGGTTGATCCCACAAAGCTGGTTTACAATTTCTGGGAGGAACTGATTTTTGCTGAAATCACATCTTTTTAGAAAATATAATGTTTTAAGCCTTAAAAGGTTCCATTTAAATAATTCCAATTGAATAGGGTTTGATCAAACTACCTTAAACCAAACCCCCTTGGATAGAACCCCGCTAGTTTTAAACCATACCTATAATAGAGTCTCCTTTACACCTATCAAAATGCTGATAAAAATCCACTTTTGATTTACCTTTTGGGGGATCAAATGAATTCATTTAAAATTTATTTTTTCTAAGTATGTAGTCCTTATTATAAGCTTCCCAAAAAGTATAATTTTAAATAAATTTAATTTAATTATTATATTTATTTTTTATTTCTCGTGAATGTAGGTTTTTCACCAAAAATCAACCTCTTTGTTCTGCACATGTGGAAAAATAGTAGATTATTAAAAAAAAAGATTAAAATGTCAGGTGCACTAGATATTGAGTCCTTGATCCAACAAAAGGAAAAAATTTGAATTTTGATACATCACCAAAAGAAGTTAGCATTCTCGTTAGTAAAATATGTCTGAATTATAATTGGTTTGAATTCAAAACTTGATTAAAGAAAGAAAATATTAAATAAAACTATATAACAAAGTGGAAGCACTAGATATCAGAGTTACAAATCTAAATTCGAAAGAATCAAAATTTTACCCTTCATGGAAAAAAAGTTATGCATTATACGGTGAGCATCACTTTTTAAAAATGTTGTTTTCTGAAAAAAATTAGTTTTTGAGGGAGATGGAAAAAGAAGTGCAATCTAATTCCAAAAAAATTGAAAAAAATATATTTAGAATCTATAAACAAAATTTCATGAAACTCTAGTTTGCATCATCTTCAAATTCCTCACGATTTAGCCACTATAGGTTCCCGAAAGAAAATATTTAGTTAAAAAAAAATATTTTAGTGTCCAGTTTGGCAAAAAATTGTAAACCACTATTGTGGGATCACCCTGTGTGTGTGTCAAATGAACAAGTGATGCAAATTATAATGAATATTATGAAGATAATTAAATTACATGAAATTATATGAAGATGATGGAAATTACATGAAATTATGTGATGGAAATGATAATGAATATTATGATAAATGAATAAGTGGAGGTGGATGCTATGGTAGTGAGCTATATGATTCTATGTATGATTCTACATATGCTCAAATGCAAACTAAAAATATGCTAATCTAAAATGCAACTATGATGCAAGATGGGACATAAAATGCAACTATGAAGCAAAGTATGAATCTAAGATGTAACTAAAAAGCAAAAAATGATATGAAATGTAACTATAAGACTCCAAAATGCTCCAATGCTCCATCGATATTCCTACATAATAACTCTATTCAAAATGTGGATGCAAAATACAATGGAAAAAGGGTTGTATTTATAGGATTTTTCAAGCATCTTATGAGATGGAAAAGATCAACAGTCCAGATTCAAACAAGAAGGAGGAATGGTGGAGATGAAGAGAATCAAGAATGTGTCTCCTTGACCAAAGACAACATGTAAAATGGATGGGAGACTCAAGTGTGGGAAGAAAATACCATGTGTTTGAAAGTTTGTTGAAGATAATTCTAATTAAAAATTAGAATTCTTTAATTTCATGTGACCTTGGTGAGGTGGCATGAAAAGTTGAAGATAATTCTAATTAAAAATTAGAATTATTAGAATTTCCCCTTGACCAAGGGCAACATTCCAAATGGATCATGGGAGAATCAAGTGTGTGAAGAATAAGCCATGTGTTTGAATGTCAAATGCGTGGGAATAAGCCATGTATTTGAGGATAATTCTAATTTAAAAATTAGACTTATTTAATTTCATGTGACTTTGGTGAGGTGGCATGAAAAAAATTTGTAGACATGTGCTTGAATTCCAAAATTGGGATTAGTGAAAATTAATTAAATAAAACAAACTTATAGAAATTTGTTCATTTTATTAAATTAGAAGAATTGTGAAAGTTGTAGACATGTGCTTGAATTCCAAATTTGGGATTAGTGAAAATGAATTAAATAAAATAAAATTATAGAAATTTGTTTATTTAATTAAATTATAAGAATTATGATTTTAGATTTGGAGAATTAGAAGGCGTGAACTATATAAATAAATTAAGAATTTATTTATAAGTAGATGAAATATTAATTAAATAACTAGTATTTAATTAATTAAATGTTTGGACCGATTTTAGGTGTATACATTTTACCCCTCTTTGAAGTAATGTGTTTACACATTGCTTCAAAGAAAAATTCAATACTGATGCCGAAAAAAAATTATTTATTTTTATTTTATTTTATTGTATACATTTTTTCCCTCTTTGAAGTAATGTGTTTACACATTGCTTCAAAGAAAAATTCAATACTGATGCCGAATTTTTATTTATTTTTCGATGCCCCAAATGTTGATTTTTAGGTGATGACGGATATATGCTCCCTCGGGAGATGAATCAGTGAATTTTGGAATTTTGAGGATTTTTTGAAATTTTGATGATTTGGTGATGATTTCAAAATTTTATGGTTCAAAAACAATTTATCTCCCTAAGAATGATGTATAAGTTACCTAGATGATTAAATGTTGCCCTACTTTACCTCCTTGTGTTTGGTGTTTGATAATCGGTTCAGCCAATTGTTTGATTTGATGATTTTGATTATTTTGATAGATTAACCTCATTATAGGTGAGTATCAATGATAGGATGATGATGATTGACCTCATGATAGGCGAGGATCAATAATAGGATTAATGATTGTCCTCATGATAGGTGAGGATCAATGATAGATTGATAATTGACCTCATGATAGGCGAGGTGCATTGATTGATGAACCTCATGATAGGAAAGGTTGGATTGATTAATGAACCTCATGATAGGTGAGGTTGAATTGATTGATGAACCTCATGATAGGTGAGGTTGAATTGATTGATGAACCTCATGATAGACCTTGAGGTTGAATTGAATGATAAGATTACTGATTAGTGATATGTTATGATCACAGGAGGATTTTAGAGTGTTACAGTCTAATTTTGGATTTGATTGGGCAATGTGGTTGACTTCTCTAATTGATATGCCCCAGTATAGGATTGATTAATGTACTAATACTTGACGATGTATTGATACTTGATGTATACACTTATTCAATTAGAGATTTTTGTGATTTCTTCCACTTTGTTGATGTATCTCTCCATGTTTTGATATCATTGTACACTTGACATTATTATTTTGAGGTTTATATGATATGCAATGGGTGATGATGATTGATCTATGTGACTATATGTTTTTATGATGTTTATATGATGATGATCATGGTGATTATGATGGATGCATTCTATTTTTGTTTTATGATGCTTGATGTGATATGATATGCTATGGATGTAAATGATGATGCAACTGATGTGTTGTAATTCTATGATGCTTTATGAATGATGCCTATATGATACATGTGATGGATCCTATTATGCTAATGAAATGTGATGCATTTTATTGTTTTTTGTCTTTTCTGATCCCAATAAATCATGCAATGAATGAATGATGGATGAAATGATCACATGATGGTGCATAGTTCAATGTGTTTATGATGTTTATATGATGATGATCATGATGATGCCTATGTGATGATTATATTGTGTATGAAATGATGAGATGATATATGAAATGATGTATGATTGATGACTCTACATGCTCTAAGGATGATGTTTTATGCTATATGAGATGGATTTGATTATACAAATGACATATCATGTTTATGTGATGATTATGTTGATACAGCTAATCCTTTGTCAGTCTTGGATTTGAGTAATAAAAAATTCATGCATCTTGAAAAATCTATCTTCACTACTAGTTTTAAATGTTCATAACAAAGGCATTACATCCTTTATTATCCAGTCATGTTTCTCAACAACTTCTTCTTCTTGGAAATATTACTTTGTTGGATATGTCTTTTAATTGAATCGAAGATCCATTTTATTAAAGGAATAAATGATTTCAATGATGCATCAAGTTTAATTATGCCCCTATTAAAATAGAGATGTTTTTTTCTTCTTACTCTACTGAATATGTCTTTGAATCTTCTTAAAGGACCAATTTTTGTAATCCATTAATAATGAATGAGATGATCAAGATCAACTAGATAAGATACAGACACAAGGCCCAAGTTTTTTCCCCTATTCCTCATCAAGACCAAGGAAGGGAAGAAAGGATGTATCTAGTAAGAATGATGGAATATGGATAAGACGAAAGATATGGATAAAGTGTATATGATAAGATATATGATGTTCAAGGAGATCCTTGACTTTTTCAAGATCAAAGATTGAAATGTAAGGAATGAGTATAGAAAGGATAATGGCCATGAATGATAAGATGGATGAAACTTGCCCCCAAGTGTAGAGTGCAAGACGAATATAGAAGATAGGATATGGATGATAGGGAGATGGAGGAAGGACTTAAGCATCAAGTTTCACAACTAAATATCCCTCTAATAAACCATGGAAATGGGGATTAGACTCGTAAATGTTGGAAGATTTAGGGTATGATGGGATAATGGATAGGAGGTTGAAAGGTTTGTTGATGGATAGATGGAAAGGATGACAAGATCAACATAGGCACACACCTTGAAGGGTGGTGTAGTGATGGAGGAAAAATGGATTTGGAAGGTGAGAGGTTTTTAAATGGAAGATTGGAGGAAGCTTTTGGGTTAGAAAATTTGGATGCCAATTTAGATTTCATTGCTTCTATGAGACTTTTAGGAATCCACATGATTTTTGACTTGGAAATTTTCTTTGTGGGCCTTTGTGGCCTTTGAGATTTTTCTCTTTGATTTATAGATCTTTGCAGTCTTGGAAATTTTTCTTTTTTCTTTGATGGGCCTTTGTGGCCTTTTGAAATTTCCTTTTGATTTATGGACCTTTGTGGTCTTGGAAATTTTTCTTTTTTATTTGATGGGACTTTGTGGCCTTTTTAATTTTTCCTTTGATTTTGGATCAAATTTCCTTTTGTTTTTACATGCCTCTTTAAGGAGACATGTTGATCCTTTGATACATGTGAATTTTGATATGGAAGATTTTGGCAGTTGGCACCCAAATTGCTTCGAAGAGAAATAGGAGAGATGGATGGAGATGAATGGTATGGATGTATCATGGATGAGTTGCTGGAGGTAGAATCTTGAAAGGGCATCAAGGATCTGTGCCTTTGTTGTTCTTGAGGAATAGGATATGGACCTAGGATAGATGGAAGGTTTGATGAAATAGGATGAGGACCTAGGATAGATGGAAGGTTTGATGAACTAAGATAAGGACCTAGGATAGATGGAAATTTTGATGAACTAGGATGAGGACCTAGGATAGATGATAGGTTTGATGGACTAGGAAACTTAGGTGTATAACCAAGGCCATGGTAATATGGATTTTCTTGAGAAAAAAGGGGTTCTAAGATACCTTGTTCATGAAGGCCTAATCCTTTTCCTTTTTAGTTCATACTTTGACACATTTGTTTACCAATGGGATATGTATTGTTTGTGAAACAAGATGCAAGTCCATTTTGGAGAGGATATGATATGGATGAAAGGATAGGTGTTGGAAGTAAACCAGAGTGGATGAAGGTAGAGGATCCTAATTTGTAGGTGTGGGGTTCATGGATGGCTTGTATAGGTGTGATAGGATCTTTACATGGTGATGATGGGGTACTTTGATCTTGAAATGGAAGAGGATCATGAGGTGTAGGAGATGGAGTAGCTTGCTCTTCATTAGATGTGGAATCATCATGTAGTGGTATGAAAGGAATATCTTGATCTTGAGAATAATGAACATCCTCATGGAATGAAGGGATATCCTTGGATGAAAGCATATCTTGATCTTGATGAGGAAGGTCATGAATCATGAGATTCTATAGAAATCATATCTTGATCATCAGGTGATAGAACATCATTAAATAGGATGGAAAAATTATCATGCTATTGGGATGAAACAAAATCATGAGATGGTATGGATTCATTAGATGTGGTGAAAGAAGAACTCAGAAGGATACTTTTCTCTTGAGATGGAATGGAGTCATCATGGATGAAAAGTGAAAGGAGGGGATCATCATAGAATTCTTGAGAGATTCGGTCTTTGTCAAAGATTGGAAGAACTTGTGGAATTTTTGTATTATTGGATGAAGTGGAAAAAATGCTTTGATCTTGAGGTGTAGAGGAGTCTATGATAGCATGGCTTAGACTAAGAGATTGACATGAATCATTGGATATAGAAGATATGATAGAAGAAGGTGGTTGGAAGGAATTGTTAACTTGAGTGAAAGAATCCTGAGATTTATTTTGGCCTATGGGAGATAAAGATAGATGCATGACATGGTAAGATTTCTCAATAACATTTGTGTTTGAATACTTTGATTTGGGTTTCTCATTTAACTTTTTCAAGAATTTGAAGAAATTGAACTTGGATTGTGTGGTTGTGGGTGGAGGTGTCATGTCTATATTGTTGTTAGATTGATAAGAATAGATGTCTGGCAGCAAATATCTCTCTGTGGTTTCTCTTTGTATGTCTTGGAGTTGTTGAAGGTTTTGCATCTGTTGAGTTAAAGCATTCAATTGATCCTCCTTTATTTTAGCCATGGTGATTTGAGTATCAATTTCCTGTTCTTTGAGTTTATGCTTTTTGGGATCTTGTTAAAATGGGCATACAAGTGTTATAGTTTTCACTAAACTTTTGATCTTTGTTTGGAAGAGTGCCAAGGATTAAAACTAAGTTGAATAGAATGGAAAATTCTATTGATGGGACTAAGTTTGATTTGATTGTATAACGTTGTTTTGTGATTAAATGATGACAAATCCCAATGATGAAACTAGGTTTAACAATCAAAGATATGATAGATGTTGATGATTTAGGCACTTTGAGATGTTTCTAGATCTAGGTTTAGTTTGGATAATTCTACTTGTAGAGGTCAGTTTTAACATGTTTACACTTCTAAGGTGTCTAAGGAATGATCTTGGACTTGAGAAAATTTTAAAATTTTGGTTTAAACCTATGAGATGAGATACTCAAATCTTTGGAAAAGTCTTGGATTTTGATAGTATTAAAAGATGTATAATTGAGATTGTTCTTGCAAGCTCTTTTGTAGAAATTAAAGATCAACCTCTCTATAAAGTTGTAAAGTGTTGATAGACATTTTTGATGTCCTTTTAGACTAAGAGGTTTGATCTTTGGTTTATGGATTTTAATCTTTCAAGAAATCATTTGGTAACACACATGTTTAGACTTTGTTTTACCTAGGGAATTATTGAACACTACTGAGGATTCTCGGGATGAGACTGACTGTCAGAAAGGAGATGAACCTAGGTCACTATTTTGTGGTTTGCAAAAGGTGCAAAAATAGAGACAATAGGTGCCAAAACAAAGAAAAAAGGTGCCAAAACAGACATAAAAGGTGCTAAAACAAACACAAAAGGTGCCAAAACTCTCAAAAACCCCCAAAATGACTCCAAAACAGCAGAAATAGCCCCCCCCCAAGGTTTGATTTCTCATATTTTCCAATTGGACACTTGGTTGTTTCAATAAATTTAATTCTAAATTAGGGTTTTTACTTTTGACATGTGATGTTTTGATGATGTTTTGTTTTGAAAACACTTTGATAAAGACACATCAAGCAATGTACACTCCTAAGGTTGTGAAAGACTGTATTCTTTTGGATTCCATTTGGATTTTACCCCAAACATACTTATTCTTAGCAAATGACTAGATGCTTGACCCCACTGGCTCCCCTCCATGGCACTCACTTATACAGGGTAGCCAAGCATCAATACCCATGAATCTGATCCCATGGCATATTTCTCATCTCTACTAAAAACTGTGAGAATGTGGATGCCTTTGCAACAACTATTGCTGCACCAAAGAATAGATAAAGTTTTTGGCCAAACTATAACAAGGGTTTTACTGTGGGCATTTAATTCATAGGAAATAATCCATGTGGTGAGAGACCATTGCTTCCCGTCTCATTAGAACTATCTGCATCATACTGGCCTTTGTTCAAGTATCCACATTTATATACCATTTAGAAGTCACTTGGCTTTAGCGTGTTACCTGTTGGGTCATTCCCTTGGGTGATTATTTTTTCCCACAAGGCAGGCCCTCTAAGATAAAAAAGAAAGCAAGTATACATGTAGTTCAATCAATCTTTATTTCGCATGAATAAAGAGAGAACACACGCTATATACTTCACTCACACTCACAAATAAACACGAATGGGTCTCGATTTTTGGTCACCCACTTAAGGGGAGAGCATATGCCTACCATCCATCAAACACAAAAGACATTGGTGTTCATTAACCTTTTAATTAAGCTATGTTCCTAGCTTAACCAAAAGGAAACAACTAAATCACTTCCAATCCCTACAATATGTCAGTAGTTTATGATTGATTCTTTGACAACGAATTTGGAAAACCTTCAAAACAACAATACAGGGTATTAGCCTTTGGATTGTGTGGTCATGGGTTCAAGCCCCACAGTGGGTTCCATTTTTTGTGTGTGTCAAATGTGGAGAGTTAGTATCAACACAAACCTTAATGAAACGAATTATATCAAAGATTTGCAACAAATAAACTACTCTACTTTGCAGTTTAAACAAATCTTTTAGAATTCCCCATCCTCTATTACAATGATTTATTTATTCATTTTGTATACTCATTTTATCCAGTTTAGGTATGTAAGAAGGATCATCATGGAAAAAATAGGCCCTTAAGTGGTGAAAAATTCAGAAAAATTAGAGTTAGGCAACTTGACGCAAAAATTTGAATAAGTTATCTATATTATCTTTAAAATATGTAATAATAGAATTTGTAGGAAATTGAAAGTAGTTTCTAAACTACTAGGTTTACTTAACAAATAAATCTATTTGGTGAAAAATTGGAATTTCAATGTAGTATTGCTTGGAATTTCAAGGAAAAAAATAAGAAGTAAGGTATGTTTAGACCACTCTAATATACGTAAAATGATAAATTTTTTATAAAATTTTATATATGAAATGAGGGACCTGCATGTCGGATGTAATGCATATTTTTTTAAAAAATTCTAAGTAAATAATTAATTATGAACTTTTATTTACAACTTTAAAAATATAAAAACACATATAATAAAATACATAGCTGGTCAAGCTTCATGAGAGGAGATTTAATTTTTCGTTTTTTAATCCTATAGTATGTGAAGCATAGAATGTGATACATTTTTTGGATTCAAAAAATGTGATACCATTTGAAAGTTGTAGATGTTTTTCAATCATCCTATCGATCAAGACTTTAGTCATAATTCTAATAGAAAATAAATAATAATTATTTATTAAATTCAAAATAAAGCATAATTTATATTGGTGGAAAGCTGATAATCTCCTCTAAAAACCCTTTTCATTTCATCAATTTTGGGTAAAAAAAAGGTTGTCAGCCACATACCCTACAAATACCCATAATATTGCCACTTTTTCGCCCATCATGATCTTGCACATACCCGATTGTTAAAATGACAACTTAGGAAATGATATTTGATATTTAATATGCAAGCTAACAAAACTTCTACATGAAATTATGTGATGGAAATGATAATGAAAATTCTGATAAATGAACAAGTGGAGTTCGATGCTATGGTAGTGAGCTATATGATTCTACGTATGATTCTACATATGCTCAAATGCAAACGAAAAATATTATATTCTAAAATTCAACTATGATGCAAGAGGGGACATAAAATGCAACTATGCAGCAAAGTATGAATCTAAGATGTAACTACAAAGCAAAACATTATATTTAATGTAACTATAAGACTTCAAAATGCTCCAATGCTCCACTGATATTCCTTCATAATAACTCTATTCAAAATGTGGATGCAAAATACAATGGCAAAGGGTTGTATTTATAAGATTTTTCAAGCATCTTGTGAGATGGAAAAGATCAACGGTCCAAATTCAAACAAGAAGGATGAATAGTGGAGATGAAGAGAATCAAGAATGTGTCCCCCTAACCAAAGACAACATGCCAAATGGATGGGAGACTCAAGTGTTGGAAGAAAAGACCATGTGTTTGAAAGTTTGTTGAAGATAATTCTAATTAAAAATTAGAATTATTAGAATGTCCCCTTAACCAAGGGCAACAGGCCAAATGGATGGGAGAATCAAGTGTGTGAGGAATAAGCCATGTGTTTGAATGCCAAATGTGTGGGAGAATCAAGTGTGTGAGGAATAAGCCATGTGTTTGAATGTCAAATGTGTAGGAGAATCAAGCGTGTGAGGAATAAGCCATGTGTTTGAGGATAATTCTAATTTAAAAATTAGAATTATTTAATTTCATGTGACCTTGGTGAGGTGGCATGAAAAAAAGTTGTAGACATGTGCTTGAATTCCAAATTTGGGATTAGTTAAAATTAATTAAATAAACTAAACTTATAGAAATTTGTTTATTTAATTAAATTAGAAGAATTGTGAAATTTGTAAACATGTGCTTGAATTCAAAATTTGGGATTAGTGAAAATTAATTAAATAAAACAAACTTATAGAAATTTGTTTATTTAATTAAATTAGAAAAATTGTGATTTTAGATTTGGAGAATTAGAAGGCATGAACTATATAAATAAATTAAGAATCTATTTATAAGTAGATGAAATATTAATTAAATAACTAGTATTCAATTAATTAAATGTCTGGACTGATTTTAGGTGTATACACTAGCATCATCTTCTCCAATGATGTCAACATCACAAGGATGACATGCATTAGGATTTCAAGGAGCAGGAGTGAGGTCAAGGTCATTAGGATCAGTTCCAAAGGCACAACTTGACACATCCATGAACAAGTGATGTGGGGAGTGTTGTAGGTAGGTATGGAGGCTGCCATTGAAGGAGGAGGAATTTGAGTTCCTCCTTGGTTAGGCACATTAATTTTTGGAATAGGAGCACTAGATGTCAAAGGAAGATGTTTGCCAAAGATTTTAACTATGTTTTGCACAAGGTCAAGACCTTTATCACTTTCAATCATACGATGGATGTTTTCGATTGTGGGAATTGCAGTGGCAGAGATGTTTTCAAGGCTAACTTGGTGTTGCAAATGTACTAGATCCTCATGAATTTCAATTATATTTTCTTGTGGGATTTCATCATTCTTATGTTCAACTTGCATGCTTCATGAGTGCAAAGAGTTACTAAAGGTATTTTCCATGCCTAATGCACTATTATCAATACTAGGCGTAGTAACTCTAGATAACCCAAGATACACAATGAGTGTGTTATCACAGGATGCCATGAATCTCAAACT
>VDFB02277003.1:0-86998 GCA_007258455.2 Sequoia sempervirens
AAAATTATGGATATTCCCAATTTTATATTTTATTACATTGAAAAAGACCAATTTGAAATGTTTAAATTCAATAATGATCCTGATTTCAATAGGGGAGAAGAAAAATCAATTGGATTAGCTCATGAAGACAAGCTTGAAAGTTTTCCAATTCAACCATTCTTCATCAACCAAAGTCAAAAACACAATCAATGCTTGAATATGAAGAAACATCTCAAACTAGTTGTCAAATGAATAAGATGATGAATCTAAATGCATGATGAAACAAATCACTTGATGGTTGTCCTAACAAGAAAGTTGAAGGTATTGATGTTCTATAAGTTGAAATTTCTAGTTATCATTTATTGGATAGCAAGGAAAGTATTTATAATGATGACATGTTGACTTATAATGAAATCTAGGTAAGTAATACATTTGTTACATTGAAATGAAAAATGAAGATAATTTTCTTAGTTAAATTAACCCAATGTTAGATTCACATTCTTTCTACGGGGATGAAAATAAATATTTAACATTTGGATATTCTTGATGATTTGAATGAATAAGATATGATATATTCTAGCCTATTATGCTTCCATAAGTTTGATGATGAGTTTTACAAGTTGAATGGTCCAATAGAGGATGCAACATACCAACATTCATACTTTGTGTTACATGCGTCATGGGGTCAAATCAATTGTTCCAACATGTTTAGGTGGGAAAGAGAATGCTAGGGGAAGTATTGATTCATTCCCTTGGTCTCTTGATACTTCCATACTACATTAGTTTGAGGCAGTCTCTTAAGAGCCATGTGAGAAAAAAACTACCAAACTATGACAAAGTATTTCTCATAGTTTATGACACCTAAAAATGTTCCATCCATACCTATAGGTGGATATGACATCCTTCCATAATAACCTCTCTTGATTTTTATCAACTTAACATTTTTTTATCATACCAAGAACAAATACATTCTTGAAAAAAATTTAGCTGAGAGCAATGTAAACATGCCAAAAAATATATTTTGCATTATATACATTATGAGGCCAAACCAACTATACCAATATGTTTGGGTGCGCAAGTGAATGCTAGGGGAGGCTTCAATTCATTCCCCTAATCTTCAAATCCTTCCAAACTACATTATTTTGGGGAAATATCTTAAGAGACCTAAGAGAAAAAAACTGCCAAATTATGACATAATGGTTCTCAAAATTCCTTGAACCTAAATTTTTTCTATGTAGACCTATAGGTGGATATGGGTTTCCTTTATAATAACCTTTCTTAGTTTTTGTTAACTTGACATTTTTTTACCACACTGAGAATGAATGCATTCTTGAAAAAAATTTAGTTAAGAGCAGTGTAAACATGCCAACAAACAACGTTTTGCATCATGTGCATCATGTGGCCAAACCAATTACACCAATATATATAATTGGGCGGGTGAATTCTAGGGGAGGCCTCAATTTTTCCTTTGGTCTCTTGATCCTTCCAAACTACATTATTTTGGGATAGTATCTTAAGAGACCTAGGTGCTAAAAACTATGAAACTATGTTAGAGTGGTTATCAAAATATTTGTCACCTATGAATGTTTTGTATAGACCTATAGGTGCATGTGGGGTTCATCCACAATAATCTCTCTCAAATTTTGTTGACTTGAGATCATTTGACAGTGCCAATAATAGATTCATTCTTGCAAAAAATATCCTTTATGTTCAACAAAACCTTGCTAGGAGCCATATTTTTGTTCTTTACCTTGTGGGGCCAAATTGACTATGTGAACACATTGGTGTGTATGGGTGAATGCTAGGAGAGGTTGTGTTTTCACCAAAGTGCCCCAATAATTCTAGACTATAGGTCTCCGATAGACTCTATTAGAATACTCTAGTGGATGTATTCTTGTAAAACTATCATTAGTGTTCAACACAACCTTGATAGGAGCCATATTTTTTGTTCTTGGGGTGAATTGACCACACCAACATGTTAGGGTGGGCAAGTAAATTCTAGGGGAGGCCCCATTTGACACCCAGGTCTCCTAATCCTTCTAGACTAGATCATTTTAACATAGTCTCTTAAGAGATATTAACGCAAAAACTCCCAAACTTTGACAAAGTGAGTTTTAGAATCAATGGCACTTATGAATGTTTCATCTATACTTATAGGTGGATATGGGGTCCCTCCACAATAACCTTTGTATACTTTTCTTAACTAGAAACCATTTCATCTTGCCATCGATGTATGCATTCTTGCAAAGCACATTAGTGGCATTTAGTTGAATGGTGCCACGAGCCATATTGTTTTTTCTTCACCTCTTATGGTTGAACCAATTACACCAAAATATTAGGGTGGTCGGGTGAATGCTAGAGGAGGCTCCATTTCTCACATAAGGTGTCCCAAATGTTATGAACTACAAGCTTCTAATAAAGTCTCTTAAGAGACTTATAATCTATTGACTTACCAAACTTTGAGGGAGTAATTATCATCATTGATTCCTTCAAGAATTTGTAGTAAAACTTGAATTGGGCTTCTTTTAAATTTACAATATGACTTAGTTGACTTTGAAATATATCATCACAAACAAAATAAAAATGACTACCATGTGAATGTTGGCAATGGCTTCTCAAGAGTTGATACCGATGTATGATTCTAACTTAATACCCTAACAAGACCACAACCCTAAGACTTGAGATTGCAACATTAAAATACAATCTCAAAAGGACAATGACAACCTTTCAATATGATATAATATTGATAAAATATTTGGATAGTCATTTATGTCTTTTCTAACCTTATTAATAATATTGAAATGTTCTCAAAAACATTTCAACTTGACAATCCTTCTGGGACAACAAGGTGACATTATATGTATAATTTTTTTACCCTTAAACAATAATTTTTCAACACATCCTAGGGTTTGATGGTCTTCAAACATATATGTGGATGCATCCTAGGGTTTGAGATATCATGCAAGGGTCTTCCTTAAGCTTCAGCACCCTGTTAAATTAAAAAATATCCATTCCTAGGTGCCTAAAATAGCTAATACCAACTCATTGACTATACATCAACATGTGGAAATTCCTTATGGGTATTAGACATGAAAGATGGTGTTTAATAGTTGTCTACAAATTGTTATGACTTTAACATATAAAAAGCTAACCTTCTTTAACAAAAAATTACCTTTCCTAACATCATTTAACTTTGAAAAGTTGGTATCTATAAATAGGCACAATTATTATGGAGGGAAAATATAGGTTCTAATATAAAGAATGACAAGGAAAATGACTCCTTCTAGGCCCTAACAAGACATTTAGATGAATTTTTTAATTTAAAAAGGAATGAAACATGAACATAATCCTTTGCAATAAACCAATAATTACTAATTTATCTTCCAAAATTAATACTTAACAAGTTTCATGTGAAATGTGTGAACCTCCTCATGCTTGAAAACTTGATAAAAAATCATTTGCACTAAAGACCTCATGAAACATTCAACCATGAAGGAATCGTTAAGATAACTATTACCATTATAAAATGAGACAAGACCATCAAAATATCTCCTTACAATCCAATAAATTAGGTAAAGGAATAAAGCACTTGAATCCAAACAAACCCCTCAATCATAATCAAACCAAAACCTTATTCATAGATAAGCATGTGCGGGGACCATTTTCAAGATTTTGGGAATATTTTTGCCTGAGAGATAGTGTTTCCACCTATCATCAGTGATGTTTGGACTCTTGAAGAACCTTTTCCTAAGAATGGGAAACATATTATAAATATTTAATGTTGTCATACACAAGAATCAATATTAGTTAACCATGATACATAGACAAAAATGATAATAATTTGATGCATCATTTAATAAAAACCATTACATATCTATGAAATATGCGTCATTATAACCATGAAATAAATTCCATTGAACTCAATGACATATATCACTATACCCTTAATGCAAAAGTCATGCAACCATTATTTTTAAGAGTTAATATCAATCAATCATGGTACATGATACAACCTTCAAATAAAATCCATACAACTTAATGACATAAGAATTATTAGAATCTTCATGTAAAATCTATACAATCATCATGCTAAATTTAATGTCACTTAATCATAATGCATCAACAGGCACACTTGGCATACCATAAGCGTTTGAATCAACCTAAAAAAAATGATACAAGAAAATGACATATATGCCATAAAAATCTTCAAACTAAACCCATATAATGTAATGAAATATTTTTCATTATGTCCATATAAAATCCATCATCATGCACAAGAATTAATGTTGGTAACAATGATGCATGAATAATAATACTATGCACATAGTCATAGGAGTTTGATGTGCACTAGCCATGATGAATTCATAACACATGTATGATATTATGTCATATACATCATTCAACCCTTATGCACACCATATACCTATGCCATATATTTCATTAAACCCTTATATACACCATGTGCATATGAGAGAGATAGTGATAAAGAGAGGGAGACATATGGAAATATAGAGATAGAATATGCACAAACCATTAAAACCATTTAGGCTACAAATACACATAAAATATTTATATCTATTAGTCTCAATAAGGTCATGAGGGCACACAAAATGTCATCAAAATGCCATACAATGCCAATATTATCTCTCAAACTATAAACTAGTATCAATACATATAGCCATACAAATTACATTATCAACGTGCCATGCAAAGATATACAAAGTGTCTTTTTTTATGTACTAAATGCTATTTCTCAAAAAATTGGCCTTTCTTTTCTTGACTAGAAATTAAACCTTGATTCCTTGTATTAGTTGTGATCAAGTGTGTCATTACGATCTCTTGTGCCCCTCACTATTTGTAGCTCAACCTATATATTTAAATTATAAAATTAGATACTATATCAAACTTTGTAACTAAACATATTATTTTAAAATGATATGAAAATAATAAACACACTTACAACATATTGGTACTCTAGTTGTTCTTGCCTATGATGATCAACATCATCAAGAGAGGTTTTTCCTTGGATAGGAGTGTTTACATCAATCTATAACATAACAAATAAATATTTATCAATTTCTCCCAAATACCTAATGATGTCAATTGAGACAAAATAATCATAGTTAAACATATATGTTCATACTTATACCTATGTTAGAGACACTGATGATGAAATTAGAGTAGTAACAACAACATCCAAATTTTCCCATATACCAAGAAGTGTGAAAACTGAAGTCCTCAACTAAGCAAACAATAATAGATTAAACTCAAAAACTCAAATACACATAAACAATATATTTAAATTTTGTAAAAAACAAAATTTAAAACATGTTATAGTGTACCTCAGTGAATCCAATGTCACAACCATCCCTATGAACATGCATGGCATATGGTGATGTAATGTATACCTATTCAACAAAAATTACATTTTCAAATATTCAACATTATTCTAAATATAAACTATTAATTTATTTTGATATATTGAAATTTTACCTTTGAAATGGATACAACTTTACAAATTGTTGGTGGAAATGTTGATGCCATACCACCATATGGCATTACACCTTGAAATGTATAAGATATGCATTTTTTACTCAATTATATATTTAAAAATCTCTTTACATTTAAAATTTTTGAGTGTAAAACATAAAATGTTATAAATTCAAATGAAAATACTTGTATGCGATTAGGAAACGAATAATTTAGTAACTCATCATTCATCACCACATTTTTTGATGAAACACATCATACTACTAAATCACCCTCTATGCTCCCAAAATATCTAAGATGACAATGAGTGTACTTTTGGGAGGTGGGACCCTTTGCACCCTCTAGATTACTCTCTTCTAGGGCATAGATTATAATAGTTAAAGCATATGTGAGAGATAGGAGCACCAAAACTAGATGGTTGTGTTTAATAATTTGTTCAAGCAAAAGACTGGGATATTTGCATGCCATATTCTATAAGTGTGTCCATGAGTCTAGAAATTGCATGGAGAGTTTGCACCTCCATAGTCTCCTTAATGACTAATGGAGCCATCACATAATAAATATTTTTGTGTTAGTTGTCTTTGTTGAAAAATTTCTACCTGATGAGCTCCCATTCTATTTTTGGCATAACCTCCACCTCTACTCTAAAATTTTATGAAGAAAAAACTTACAATAAAGTTTTCAGAGAAAATATAGTGGCACCTCATGGTTATTATATGGAGGTTGGTAAGACCATCCACCACCTATCCCAAAAATTGTTTTTTATATTTCATTATGACTGCACCAATGTATTGAAAATATCTTCAAAGTCACAACAAGGGGTGCAGTGGTTCTAGGATTAGTAAAAAGAGCAAAAATTTGTCCATTGTTATGTGTTTTTATTTCACTTCATTATAGGGTAATTTTTTTGTATGAAATTGATGACAATAATCTTTATAATGTTGAAAATGAAGGTAATATTGTAGCTTAAAACTTGTAAAACTATGAGATTGTAGATCTAATTAAGTGTTCTTTGTCACAATTCTTTATGTATGATTAATCTGTTTAGATCAATTTTACCAATTGTAGAAAGAGACAAACGATTGTAGAAGAATGGACAAGGAGATAGAAGTGACACAACATATACGTGGAGAAACCCTTTCAGGAAAAAAAACTCCACCAGAATCAATAGTGCTTGTATTATTTAACCTTAGAACAAGATTACAATAATACTGTATCAATCCTTGATTGATATACTTCCTTGCCTTCAACAATCCTTCTTCACAACTTGCAATAAACTCTCATGGAACTCTCATACACTTGCTTCAATTAATAGACAATAATATGAGCATGTAAACTCATAAGAGTTGTACAATACAAGAGCATAAAGCTCCTCACAAAAATATATGCCTAGATTGGGCAAGTAGAGTTCCACAATGTAATCTGAAGTCAAACCAAAGTCTTCCTCAATTTGGGCGCCCTAAACTAAACACTTAACTAAACTTTGGTCAAGAAGATATCATGCAAACTTCACCTCAAAGTTGGTGCCCAAGAATAGGCGCACTTGACTGAGCCTTGTAAATATCTTCTCATAAAAAAGGTGTTAACTGAAAGATGTCAACTTGGGCACCCAAGGTGGTACCAAGTCAATCTTAGTTAACTGAAACATATCTCTCCACCAATTCATGCAAATATTATGCATTATTGATCATCCCTACTTAACTGAAAGTATCCACCTGTTATCTGTCATGCAACTGAGGTCATTAGTCATGCAACTCAAGTCAACTCAAGTCAACTAGCATTCAACTCAAAATAACTACATGCAAGTAAAGATAACTTAACCATAACTGGACTGAACTGAACTATACTGATATTGAACTGATACTGAACTTATAGTGCCACTCCACTCATGCATATCAATCCCTAATTTGTAGGATCAAAACATGCATTACTGAAGTGTTATAAATCCTCCAAACAAATAATTGAAGCAAGGTGGGTTCCACCTTCCATGTGGGCGCCCCATGTGCTCCTATCTTGTAGGAGCTCTTCTTGGACGTCCCCACATGTTCCTATCATTTAGGAATAATCACAAATGTCAATTTACATGTTCATTTCATTTGAATTTAATCTCTTTCTAATCCTAGTGTTGGGGAACACTTTCCAAGGACTTAGGAGATACATGAAATATGATTAGGATTGCAATTAAATGGCATCCTATTCCCAACATATAAATCTTCGATTAATTTATTTAATTTTTCACCGAGTCAACATTGTTAATCATTGCTTACTCAATCACTTGCTTCATCGTTGGAAGTGATTGTTAAATGTAACTAGGAAGGTGGTCGAGTAAATAATACACATCAAATTTTTCATTGAGATGTTAATACACTTTTGGTATAATTTCATTGTTGTCTCCATTACGTCTTGATTGTAAGTTGCCAATTTCAGTGTCTTACAATGGTCTCACACCAACTCGTGTAATCTTAAATTTTTAGTTTTTCAATTATGTCCGTGTAATTTTAATTGTGTGACAAGTATTATTACTATAATGAACTATGTTCACACAACTAAGTATAATATGACTTATTAATAGGATCTCCTATAAAGTATGGCAATGATGTTTATTTATTTTCATGTATAATATATATTTTGCTATTTATTTGAGTGTCTTAGGTTAAACTTTATGTATCCACTTTGTGTTGTACACGATATGTTGTAATAATATAAAAATAATTGTGATAATAAAAAATAAACATTTAAATATACTCAATAAACAATTCAATGCATCTATCAATGTGTATAACATAGAAAAAATACATTTTTATAATTTGTTTTGATTTCTAAGAATAATATATTTTTGATGTGGCTTATATAATGTTTCTTTGAAAAAATTATATTGTTATTGGAAAGGTACAAGCTTTAACGAGACAATTATAAATTAATTCTTACTAGCAATACTTATTGTGTTACTATTGAATATCTTTGGAAATCACTGATGTTAATAAATTAAAATAGCTATGAAATTATTTATTTCTTATCAAATCATTCAAAATCTATTAAGTTATTATACCCATAATTTTTTTAAAAATTAGTAACAATACTATTAAATGATCAATACACATAAATAACTTGCATATTATATCTTTCTTATCAAATCATTCAATTTTTTTTAAAATTATTAATATCCATGAAATTCTTGAAAATTAGTGACAATGCTTAAAGATACTATTAAATGATCAATAAACATGAATACTTATAACTTTATTAATGAAACATTATATAAAATGATTTATAAAATTAAAAATTAAATACTTAACTAAATTATAAATATTCATGCTTATTCATATGTAAAGTCTATATAGTAAATAAAATAATTCTAAAGTAACATAAAATAACTTTCAAGTAAATAAATTAGTTAAAAAACATTTAAGATATTTATATTGGTAGAGTATATATTAGAACAAAGATCTATTTAAGATATCTATATGATTAAATTACAACTAACATACCTATCTTTAGAATAATTTATGTAAGACGTGTGAGGTCCTTATTTTTCACTAGATTTGTGATTTAAGTGGATTAGATGTTAGAATGATATCTCTCAATATCTTACATAGATTTTCTATGCTAGTATAATATAATATTATATAATAATATAAATTAATTTTAACTATATATAATGTGACACATTATAATATTAAAAAAATCTATATTTGATTTGTTTTATTTATATTAATTTTAACATGCATAAATTATATAATTATGGAAAATGTGACCTAGGAACAACCAATTCTATCATAGTGTTGAGGTCTATATGCCATCAGGCTCAATCAAAGCTATATAAACCAACCTCATAGTGCCTATCAATTCCTCTGCCTCCAAAAAGACACAAACATTGATTTATGTCTATATTGATGTGGCACCCATAAATAGTTGAAAGGAACAAGTCATCCAATACCATTTAGATTGCATGGGCCATAATCACCACTTTAACCTTAAATTATTTTTTAAACCTCAAATAAAAAATCTCTCTAGTGAAAGAAATTTGCATTTCTTGGCAAATATTTCACTGTAGAATCCATTATGCACCAACTTGTAGGCATTCTATAAGGATGACAAAGAGCTCTTTAGAAACCTTTGTTTCATTACACACCATAGTTTGTTTTCCTCATCATTACATGAGAGAGTATAGAGAGATCAATTTTGTATTTTGCACTATTAGAAAGATATTCTTGTAATTATGGTGGTAAGGGATCATCGTTAAAGAAAGAGGGGAGGCAACACATCCAACAAGATAAGTTATCACCTACAAGATGCTTCGCGTAATGATCAATGTTAAAATTGACTAGTGTATTTGTATGGAAGTTCCCCTCCCTATAATTGTGTTTAATTGTAAAGGCCTCAAGTTTGTTAAGCAAGTGCTAAATTTGATTTAAAATTCTATCGATTTTTCAATTATGAGCTCCATTTTTTCTTATTGCATAAATGATAATATGAGAATCGTCTATATACAATTTTTTCTATGCTAAAATGAGAGCATGTTTGTAGGCCTGTTAGGAGCGCCATGGCCTTAGCTTCGTTATTTGTTTTTGTTTCAAGCTCTTCAAAGTGACACCAATCAAATGTCTTTCATGATCTCTCAAAATACAACTTGCCTCATAAATACCTAAATTGTCCTTAAAAACCTTGTCGAAGTTTAGTTTGCTCCACTCAAAATGACAATCCTATTAATATCTTACCATAAATTTTATAAGAATAAACTTGATTATCTCTATAAACAAAAACTTATATTATGATATTGCTATTAGGATTCAACCGTGTAGTTTCAAGTCAAACTCATTGACCCACGTTTCATGAGTAGTGGTTCAACAAGAACCCATCTCTCATGATATCGAATGGTCCACTACTCATGAAACGTGGGTCAATGAGTTTGACTTGAAACTACACGGTTGAATCCTGATAGCAATATCATAATTTGACATGCTGTGGAAAAAGACCTCCTACTTATCAAAAACTTATATGTTATATTTTATTTTTTATAAAATAAATTAATTTTTTAAACGATATTTTTAATAATTTATTAATCATATAATTTAAAAATTACCGTTGTAGAACGCCTCTAAGCATAACTATTTTGTAATAAGCCAAATGACAAAAGAAGCAACTAAAAAGGCGCAATGAATAGGTATTTCATGCAAGGAAAGAATACGGGAACTTCGGAAGAAAATTCCAAAGCACCTTTTTCTATTGGACAAACTATGCTCATAAATCAATAATTAAAAATCCATTCTACTGAAATTTCAAATCGGAATGACGAACGAACACTAAGAGTTCTCGGACTTCGAGGTAATACAAGTGTTGACGAAAGGCGCTCAAATTAGGGGACATGTAAAGGTGCAGATTCATTTCAGGGAGCTTGAAGTGCATTACAGAGAGTTTGGAGTGCATGTATACCGTCACGTACCAAAAATTCTGACAGGAAACTTGATCCCCTCCAGGCAATAATCTTCAAATTTGCACTCCACATGTCTCACATGATTAAAAACAGAAAAATTTGGAAACAGAATTGCATGTCTTCTAATCCAATTTAGAAACAGAAAAATCCGGTGTTCTTGATATTTGGGTGTGTAGACAAGACGTAATTTTATAGCAATTGGCCTAAAAACTACTGGTATCAATATTAGTCCTACTTAGGTTTCTCTAGTTCGCAACTTCATGGGGTTATTTATCATTGTACGGCTTTACATTGTAATTTTCTTTAGTTTATATGACAGAAGTAGCTGCATTCAGAAACTATTTGAATCAGAGTGATTAGTGGACTATTGAAATGAAGGTTTTTCAAACGCTCAAGAAGAAATATGAAGTCCGCAGAGCACCCAATTGAGCATTCCAGGTACCAAATCCTAAAATCTCACAAATCATATATGCACACTGCATTGGAACTTCTGTTTATAGAATTTACATTTCGTTTGTTCTCTAAAATTATAGACGTTGATCCCTCATGTTCACACTGGGACTCCTAAAATTGATATTTATTCATTTTTTCCCTTTAAGCAGCTCATAAATCTGATTAATTGAGGTTTAATGATTAATCAGAATATGATATTTTATATATATTTGAAAAATCCCTGTTTAAATTTATATGGCAATCCCATTCTGCATTTTCCAAGATTATCTTGTAGTTATTTTTCTGTCATTTTAGTTTTGATTTTATGATGTTACTTCTAATACTTTGACATTTAATGGTTTATTGCTTGTAGCATAAGTGTATTTTTTCTTTTGAAGTCGATTATATGCTTGGTGTTTGAAAAAACCATATGTATGTGTGTGTTTGCTGACAATGTCATGAATTTTTTGGGAGGGAAAATCCCTTTTTTGGCCCCTGCTTTTCCCTCTTGTTCATTTTCTTTCACTTGGGAACCAGTTTGCCCGTTGTCTTTTTCATTATTTTTGATTTTTCATATTTTTTGGACGTTAGAAAAATCCCTTTTATGAAGGGACCGGAGAAAAGACTTCACTCAAATTTATATATGCACATTGAATGCTGCAGTGTTGTTGATTTAGAAACTACACTTTAGATACTGCATTATTGTAGGTGGCATGTTCATTTCATTTTGAACCTTGGTCCTTGTGGTGGCAAGTCATCCAAGCGTTCATATCAAGGTTACCCCAAGTTTCCGGGACGGGGACGGCAGGGGACGGCGGGACGAGTCCCCAAGTTTCCGATTTTTGAGGCCAAAATTAGGGACGGCAGGGGATGACTATATAAAAATATAGGGAAAATTTAAAAAATATAGGGAAATTTTAAATATTTAATAGATAACATGAATAAGGCATGCATGATACACATTATAGAACATTAACATATAACATTTGTGTTCAACATTATGCCAATACTCAAAGTCAATAGTCAATACGCATTCAAAATTAACATACAGTTACACAAATCATAAAACAACCTCCTAGTTATAATTTATAAACTTATATCAAAATGCCCAAAGGCTACATTGCTGCCATATAGTTTAAAAGTTTGTTATGAAAATCAAAATACAATATCGTATGTCTAATGTATGGAACAAGATAATCCTTGATTATGGCTTTGACTACAAAAGATGCAAAGATTTGCAACGGGGGATATGTATTTTGTAGGTTTAATGATCATGATTCATCATTGGCCTATAACATGCTTAGACCTATAGTTTTAATGAGGTTTTGGGGGAAACACCCCAACAAGATTGAGGGGTAGTGCCCCTCGCGGGGGTCCCGTGGAATCTGGGGCAGCTTCTGGCAAGGGCAGCTCAAGGGGCAGCGCCTCCGGCGGGATCAGGAGGCGCGCCCTGTCATGTGAGGGCGGAGCCCCGCCCAAGCCAAATGAAGACCTTCGAAACCACACAAACCTTCATGGCGCACACCATTTAATTAAAAAAATTGTAAATTAAAGATTGCAATTTTTAAAAAATTATGTTTTTGGCTTTCAAAACGTAGGGGACGGCCGGCCGTCCCCGAGACGGTTGAGGGACGGCTCAGCCGTCCCCCTTCCGTCCCCGGGACTGGTCAACCGTCCCTATTTGGTCAACGCCGTCCCCCCGTCCCCGGGACGTTTCTTGAGTTTTTTCAAAAAAGGGGGACGGTCCCCTGCCGTCCCCTAGCCGTCCCCCAGTACCCGGGACGTCCCCGGAACCGGGACGGGGGATTTTGGAGGGGGGACGCGTCCCCGGGTAACCCTGGTTCATATATTTCAAATAGTAAAAAGGTATATGACCTTTTTGTAAGACACCCTTGATTTTGCCATATATTGAGGTTTATTTACATGTCTCTCAAGTGTACGCTGTGACCTTATTAGTAAATTGTCTATAATACAGTAGGTGAACATTGAAAGTATTTACTGGTTTTGATTCCCTCTACATTTTTCTATTACACACAAAGCTTTAACGCATAGAAGGCAAGTTGAGTTCATGACTTTTTTTTTCATTTTTGAAATATTAGTATAGTATTTGAATATAGTCTCATGTCTGTGTGTTTTCTGTAAATCACTAGTTAAATTTTCAGCTTCTTTGGGGCTTGTTTTGTGTTCATCATTGCAGGCTGTTGAGCTTATGCCTTCCAAAGAATTGAATGCTTTAGAGGTGATGTAGAGTTGGTAAAGCCAGGATGGTCTGGGAATGGTTCAATTCCATTGCTTTTTCAAAAGAGTACAATGTTCAAGTATGTGGTACCTTGAGTACAGCTCTTATTTGATACAGTACATGTTTTGTTGGTGGATACATGAAATATTGTAAAAGAGGGAAGGGAGTGCAAGGAATGTACATCTTGTGGTTGACACTTGACATTATCACTTCATGGTGCTTGAACTTCGATTCTTTTTCCTGTGTGATCGAATTTTTAAAAACAATTTTACTATGATATGTGGTTAAGCTAATCAATCTAAAGATTTCCATTAATTTTTTTGTTGCAAATAACTGAGTTACTGCATAAGGGAAGGCAATAATTGGAATGCGCGAGAATCCTAAATGAAGCAAAAGAGAATACTATGTTCTTTTAAGCGTACAGTTTAATTTTCTTCCTATGATGAGACAGGCGCATGAACTTGCACATTTGTTAAATATCGCCACATGTGGTATTTTATTTTATTAGATGTTGTAAGCAGTGATACGGGCTTATTGTTTATTGATTATTCTTAAACATCGTGCTAATCTCTATATACATATTGCCTCCTTCAGAAGATTCCTTGTGCATCCTATATAATCTTTGTGTATACATAATGCACATTTGCACCTATTGCTTGTGTTCTTTCTCATTGTTACAATTGTATTCTTATCAATTTCATATGCAGGTTGGTCATATTTGGAGGTCCTTCCACTAAAAGTTCTCTTCTAAGCACCCATATCTTTTGGGATCAATTTATCAACAAATAGAATATTCAAAATTGCAATTATAGCTCCCTCATATTCTGCATCTTCTTCACTATTTGATTATTATTGGTTTAAATGCCTTCCATATGAAACTCTCACATGTTTTTTTTATGTGCCAAATATAATGTAATTCTTGTCAAAATCATGAAATTTCCATAGTCTATAATGTTAGTTAGCCAATATTTCTGGTTTGACTGTGTAGAATTTTTATCACCAATGTGTCGGATCAAACTCTATGATCCATCATCAGGGTATGGTTTCTCTTCTCTGGCTATCATACCCCAATGATGGATCATGGAGTTTGATCCAAAATGTTGGTGATAAAAATTCTACACAGTCAAATCCAGTAATTCTTGTTTGAAATCAGAACACAATGAAGAACAATGAAGGAACAGATTATGCAAATTGGTTGTGGTGAAATCAGAATGTAATGGTTAAAAATCACAACAGGCAGAGTTATTGGTTACCACATTGAAAATATCTCCAACAATGCAAGGGATAAAAAACAGAAGTGGATAGGGAAGGGAATCAGAGATGGAGATGAATGAGTGCCTAGAAAAAAATATGGGATAATTATGAAGAAAAACAAATAAATGTTATAGACTGGAGAAAAGAAAGACATTTAGGGGGCTAGCATTGAAGAAGGCTGGGAAATAGTCCTGAAAGTTAAGAAAAGGGAATAGTTCATTAATGTTAAATTTTCAGACCATGTAAGTAGATCATGCACTCAGAAATTAAACTTGAAACACTAGGAAACTAAAACTTGATATCTCCTATCAAAACTGCTGATTCTGAATACAAGAATCTACGAACACATCTCACTGAAAAGCAAACAGTGACCACATAGTATTGAACAATCAAACCTGCAATAGTCTTCTCATCAAATCTGAAGGGAAACAGATTGCACTAGTACAAAACTGGAATTAATAACTCACTCACACTCCTGCCTTTCTTTAATAGATGAAGAAGGATAGGAACTGGAAGTTTCCCCTACCTTTCATGTGTCTGGATCTGTTTCTGCTGAAGTTTGCCACTGCTGAGAAGAACATGGACTGAAAAACCAGGTAACAACTCTAAAAGTCAGCAGAAGAGGACACTTGTTGGCAGAAGGGGTTGTATTGGATGTGTTATCTCTAATTTTTAACTTGTTAAAAATTGGGATAACCTGTTAAAATTTTGAATAAAATTGAAAATTTTCTCTACTAAGGCACATTTTACGAGGTGTAGACGTTGGAAAATTTCAGTTTTAGATACATGGTCCCCTTGGACATCCATTCTTCTTTGTTCTTGATCGTTTTCGTGAGTTTTTGAGTCATTTTCCTTACGTTTTTGGCCAATTTCGGGTTTTTATGGCATCACTGCAAGTAGGAGATTTAGTTTCTTATTGCAAGTCAATAATAGGAACTTTTTATCTCTATTGCAAGTCATTTTGTTTTTAAATTTTTCATTTTAAGTCATTTGTAGGAACTTTTTGTATAATTTACAAGTATAGGAACTTTTAGAGCACATTACAACTTACTTTTTAAAAGTCACTTGCAATATGTCTTTAAAATCCCGATTTTACTTAAGTTACTTGTTTTGAGTCCAAAAAAGCCCGATTTTGATTTTAAGTCACTTGTTATTCACTTTAAAAGGCTCAATTAGAGTCTTTTGATGAGAATAAACTTGCAATGGTCCCTTAAAAGTCCGATTTGGATCTTTTCATTTAAGTTTACTTGTAATGTGCTTTTAGAAGTCCGATTTCACTTGGTGCGAACTTGCAATTGATTCAAAAAGATCTGATTCAAGTTTAGATCATTTGAAGTCATTTCATTGCTTGTTCTGAGTCATGAAATTTCCGACGCCATTAATGGAGGAGGTTGTTTGTGTTTGATTTTGCTTCTTCTCCTCTTTTCATGGTGGATTCTTAAGTGTTTTGCTGCAATAAGAAGACTCCCAGCTGTGACAAATCATTCAAACTTCTTTGGCTGCGTTTTTGCAAGGCGTCTAGGGTTTCTTCTTCTTTTTAGTTTGCAATCTCTTATTGCAGGTATGTTCTCCTTTCTTTTATGGTTTCTTTTTATTTTATTGTGTTTGTATCATGTAGTCTCTTGTTTTGATGGCGCCATTATTTGGTGTTTGAAATTCGTCTCATAATAAAAATGTTTTTGTTGAAAAATGTCATTCTTTTCATTGAAAACGTGTTTCCATTGTTTTCCATTCAAAACGCCTCTATTTCATAAAAACGTCATTCATTCATGTCAAATGTGCCTTGCTACAAAACGCGTTTTTCTTCATACATCATTCATTTCCATTCTCTCATCCATCCGTCATAACCCTTCACCTTTCATTTTATTCACCGTTCATTCACATTCATTCATTTCATTTACATGTCAACCACTACTCCATAATCTCATTGCCATTTTCTGCATAATAAAAAAGATGCCCTTGGCTGAAAATCGGGTTTTCATAATCTGATTACAAGTAGGAGATTTTGACCAAGGTTACAAGCTGAAATAATAACTTGCAGTTGTCCTTCACTTTTCCTACTTTGCACTTTTCACTTGCAATATGTTCCAAAAATCCCTATTTTTCACTTTACTTGCAGCCATCTTCTAAAATCCCGAAATACTTCTCAAGTACCTAAAAGTCAGACTTTTAAAGCTTGACTGCAAATGCAAGTTGAAAGTTTTGACTTGTAGTTTTCAAAGATGCAATCTAACTTTTCCATTTGTCATGAAAAGCACATGTCCCTTTCACTTGCAATTAGCCTTCTAAGATCCGAAATGAGTTATAATCCTCATTTTCTACCCTCATACAGTAAGAAGACCACTCTGAGTTTGAGTCTTCACTATGTCTACACATGTTGATGTTGACGATGTCTTAACTTTATGGAGTTTTTATCGCAGCCTTGCAGATTCTTGTTCAATGACAGAGGAACCAACTTCTCCACCAAATAAAAAGATGAAGTACAAGTATGATAAATATCAGAATGAGATTTCTCCATCTCATGTGGTCTCAAACATCGAATAAATTAGAGATACGGAGATTGGACATGTTGACATATTTGAGTTTCTTAAGAGATTTGAGAAATCGATTTCACATGATATGCAGTTGTTGTTGAGAAGTCATATCCATTTGGTTTCCTCTTTTCCTGTTGCTGCCCTAGAGCCAAAGTTTGTCCTTGCATGTGCAACTTGCTTTGATAGAGAATCCAAAACTATCAGAGATGACGATGGTAACGTGGTCATTAGGCTTGATCCAGAAACCATTAATAGAATTTTCAGAGTTCCAGATGTGCCTATGTATTCAGATATTTCAATAAAGAGTGCTCTTGATCACTATGAGCAAAAGAAAGCAGATTGTATACAACATATCAACACTAAATGGCTTTTAAAGCGTTGAACTTGTTTGTCTCAGTGGCCCAAGCTATACCGATCTGAATTCAAGGAAGAGATTAATGATATAATCACACTTTTGAGCAGGATAGTGGGATTGAAATTTTCTAATGTTTTTGAGAAGTGGATGTACAAGTTCATAGTGGTGATAAGGAAGGCGCAACACCCAATCTTCTGGGGTGAGATAATCAGTGATAGTTTATGTGAGCAGCTTGCACAAGTTCCTACTACGCTCACATTCTACATGAACTCCTATCTGGTCTACATAGCAGCCTCATTGAGACAATTTCCAGGCCTTTCCACCAAAGGAGATAGATCACTAGTCCTAGTTTGGGAGTATTATGATCAACTACCTTTGAGACCAAGTAGAATTCATTACAGGAGAGTCCAAGATGCATTCTTTGGTCATTTCATGTGTCTATTTGACAAAACCTTACAAAACAACAGAGTATCTGAGGCTGCTTGGAAGAAGGTGAATGAATATGGTTGTCTTTTTCTCCAGTTTCCCACCTTCACCTACATGAGAGTTGGCTGTTTTGAAGATCAGCCATACATGCTTCCAAGATATCCGACAGACAAAATCATTTTGATGGAGCTTGCAAGGCAGTTGATGACAGTACATGCATGATAAGCTGTACAACATAAAGCTGGAGTAAGCATGTCTTCTCATAGCCCATTGCAGATTGGGAGATACTCTTTGACAACTACTTCAAAGGCAAAGGCAATGGAAACTGAAATTCAAGAGATCAAATTGAAAAGATTCAAGGCAAGAACGGATTTTGACTACAGAGGAATGAAGGACAAGATAAAGAGAGCTTTCACACATGTACATCGCCTTGAAGATATTTGGGTGGATCTTCGAACAGAGAAGGACATCCGTATAATGGATTATTGCAGGCTCACAATTGAACAATTGTTGATCTTAATCTGACTTTGATCCCAAAAGGAGTGATTGATGATGGACAAATTTTAGATCCAGAGTATGAGGAACAAAGGGTTCTGACGCTCCTATTCCAACAATACAGTGGTCTCGTAAGGAATCTTGTTCTATTTTTGATAGGTTCCAATCAGTTTTGGCAAATACCAATTCTTGGCTTAAGAATATAGGTGTGAAAGTCATAAAAATTCGAGCTAGTGATGATGATGATTCAGCTGGACTTGTTGGACTGAAATCAAAAGTTAGAGACAAATCTAAGGAAGGTGCTTCTTCCTCAAGAACCAGAATCAAATTGAAGGTTAGCCGAGCTGTAGAGAAACCTTTAGAGAAGACAACATTGAAGGGGAAGGAGATGTTCTTGAATCTCCTACTGTTCTAAGTGTGATGTCTCCTCATATTGATGCTGCACTAGTATCTATATTGTCTCCTATTTCTCAAATTGATAGTGATGTTGATTCTTTCTCAACGGTTTTTGTTTCTTCTATTGCACCTACAAAAGTGGCTCATCATACTTCAATTACATTAGCATTGAACACTTCTATGAATGATATGCATAACAGTTTGGAGAATGTTCTCGATGCAAATCCAATGTATCCTATGATATCAAAGATGGTACTTCCAGAGATAGATACATCAGCAGCAAGTTTTGATTGTTTTATGGCTGATGCTAATCACAATATGCCATTTGAACAAACTCTTGTTGCAATTCAAACTGAGGCTTCACCTAGGATAACCACTATGGCACAGAAAGAGTCTGTTTCTACACAAACCACGGTTGCTATTTCAGATGTGAATACATTGGATCTTCCTCCATGGTTGAGTTCAATCACTCTAAAGAGGAAGAAACAAACTATATCTCTTGATGTGTTTGATTTCCAACAACTGAGGAAGTCTAAGCCAAAGGTTGCAAAGAAAGCCAAAATGGTTTCACGGGTGGTTGTAGACAGCAATAAAATGAAATATGCAGAAGTAGCTGAACCTTTTTCAGACAAACCACAAGAAAAGATGTAGGTGTCTGATTACAAATTCACTAGGATAGATTTGGGAAAACAGACTCACACCAATTTGATGCAAGATGCTCAAAGTTCAGTAACAGTCTTAGCACAAAGTTATGATGAACTCTTGGCTAAGAAAGAAAAACTGAAAGAGGAAAATGCACATCTTATTTCAGTTATTCAAAAGATTACCAAATCTTCAGAAATGGTTGATTCATTGTCTTCCTCTATTTCTGAAGAATCTATTAAACAAGTTGAAAAAGCTGGACAAAAAGCAAGGGCAGTTGATTCTTGGGTTGATCAATTGATAAATCAAAGTACTCAAGTGATTAAAAAGGTTCTTGATGTGATGGTTAATATAAAGATAGTAAAGCTGAAACTACACCAAGCTTCTGACACTTTCAAACAAAGTTTGGAATCTATGGAAAGTGATTTGAAGAGTTGGTATGTTTTGAATGAAGAACATTTGGAAATCTTATGTGCCAATGCAATAATACCAAACAGAGAAATGTATATTGAGATCGAAGAGCTCCTGTTAAATAAAACATTGTTATTCAAAGAGCTCATTTCAGATATACAGGCTGCTCAAGAGATAGTGATTGAAACAGAACAGGATATCATTTCAAGCTTTGAAAAGGAGTCTTGCAAGCTAGAAGAGATCAAGATGGTGAGGTACTTCTTGAAGATGCTATACTTTCAACATTAACAACAAAATTTCATCAAGAGTTAGAAGTTGAAACCTTCACCTTGCAGTCCATCAACAGATTTGTAGATCATCATACATTGCTTAATAAGATGCAAATTGCATTGGAAGAGCATCGATTGCCAATCATCAGATGTTTTGACACCATCATCAAAATAGTTGTTGTTGCCAAGAACACCCAAGGGCCAAATCTTGATGAACTGCATAATTCCATTCATAAATTTCAATGTTTCAAGGATGGTCACGGAAATAAGGAAATAATTAAAGTATTGTTTTATTTTCAATTTTGTTCCTTTGGACAAATTACATGTAAAGCCATAAATTGTAATTACATGTAATCAAATTACAAGTCAAGATAAATTAGGACTGTAATTTGGAATAAGTCAATTGCAAGTAGTTGGTGGTTGAGAGAATTTCTCAAGTTAGTTGGGATCCTCCCACCTTTTTCTCATGACTTCTCTCTTATAAATACTTGAGGGAGTCTTTTGCAATCTTTTATCTTTTTGGCAATAGAGAGAACTCTGCAGGAATTTACAACAAAAAATACTTTGTGCTTTGTGTATGTAACTCTAATTTTCAAGCAATACAAAGAAAGGATATAAGGTTTCAAACTTTGTGTTGAATCTTATTGAATATTATTACTGTGTTCTTATGTCATAGTAGTATATTTTCCGAGTTTTTCTTGAGAAATTGTGGGACTATTGTGATAAGACTTTGGTCTGATTTCTTGTAGTCTTTGTGCTATAAGTTTGAAAGATTAAATTAGCTTAATTTGTGATTAGGAGTTGAGAAGAATTATAAGTCTTTGTACATGTGATAATTCCCATATTAAGTGATTCGTGGAAGCATTATACTTATAGATTTTGTGCTGTTATATGTTGCAACTTGTTCTTAAATTATCTTTCTAAAAAGGTAGATAGGATCTCAGATTCTCAAGACTTTGTGCTTGGAGATTGTTTTCCCGTCCCGGAGGAGGCGACGGAAGTCTTTGTGCTTTCAGGAAACTTCATTTCCTCTTTCTCAATTTTATTGTAGGCTGTTGTAAGAGTTTTTCTAAAAGTTATTGTTACTTTTCTGTGAAGAGAAAAAAATATAATCTTTCCTGAAACAAGAGGAAAGGTTATTGTTCCATCCATTTTAGTTTTATTTAGTAAAAAGGGGGAGCCTTCCCTAAATTAGGAGAGTATTACACTCATGTACTGTGGCTGAAGTCATAATTTTGCATATCCCTAAGGTATACAAAATTTTCAATCAATAGAATGAGTAGGTAGACGGAAGGTAATTGTGCTCTGATATTTTCTGGTTGACCACAAACCAACAGTTACATAGGTCACAGTTCCCAGGAAAAGAACAGGCACAAATACGAATGTCTACAGGCTAGAGCTCAGAAAATGGCCATAAGTTGGTGTTCAGAAAATGGCTACTGGCCCAACAATATCGATGGCACTTGGTATACACCTTGGCATACAATAAAAAGTTATAATTTTGAATATGAAAGATGTCCAAATATGATCCATGAATATTTGTAGGTGTAGATGATGTCTTGAAAGGCACAAGCCTAAGGATGTATGGTTCACAAGAAATAGATTGTATTTGTAATTTTGTACGCAACATAGTAACAATGATAGAGAATTGCTGGACTCCAGGGCCTAAACCATAGCCTTCTTGATTCATCCAAATGCATAACAGATTTACCAGAAAAAAGACACAGACAATAGTAAGGATGACGTTATCAGCTCCAAGGTCCATGTGTCAACAAACAGTCCTGAAAATACATTCAACCATTCAAGCAACTGTGATAAGGACAAGTAACATTTGAGCTTCATCCAGGACTGCACAATGCTCACAAGTCGTAGGAAAAATCATCTATCTCAGTTATCTTTGATAGTTCCCAGAGCTTCAATGCTAAGTCTGGAGTAACAATAGGAGTATTACAGAGTATTATAACAGTTCCAGGTCTAGAAACCACGATCAAAACCACACATATAAAATAAAATGGTTCTGTACATCTTGTTAAATCTATGTGATGAAGAGGCAGTCGTGTGATTGCATGTGAGAATGACGAAAATGGAATTATCAGTGTAAAGGACTGTCTCCTCTGAGGGTGCTCTTTCAGCTGTCTTGCAAAATTAGAAGAAATATTTCTCACAAGGTCTAGCACTCGGAAATCACTACTTTGCATTTTGCTTTTCTTTAAAAAAGCAACGAAATACCTATTTGAACCTAAAATATTCCAAGAGCAGTAAGAATACTGCACTCTGCCAATGACAATCACTATGAAATCATTTGCCAAAGAAAAATCTACTGCTGTATACATACACACTCTCTCTCACATGCATTCTGTTCCCCAAAGAAAAATCTCCGTGTTTGCTTTTGATACATGTGTATATGCCTATATATACCAAATCAGGTAACATGTCCTGAGATCCCTATCCTGTTTTTAATATTTAAAAGTTGCAACTACCTTCCAAATTTAGCTACTAGAAAATGCAGCTTTCCTCAAGATCTACAAAACACCCCATAAATCTTGAGGACTTCCAAAATAGAGCTTTGAAATTGTCAACATTTCAGGGAAAAATGGTACTTATCAAAAAGATAAACTTGACCAGAAATCTCAATGGTAATTTTTTCAATTAGAAATTTGTAATGTTATTCAATCTTGCATGCTAAAAGATCAAAAGGAAGTAATATATTCTCTTACACTACTGAAGCAAGACTAAGATTGAGCCTCTAGGTAGAGGGTAATTTTGTCTGATTATAGAATTTGTCTTTGATATTTGAAACACATGGACCAATGCAATTGCTTCATTGTAAGGAAAAAGTCTGGACTCATTAATAATTTTGTTACTTGCATATGCAGTGTGGATCAACCTTGAATCAGCTATTGTCTACTTCTAGTGCTTCCACAAGCCTGGCAACATGTCCTTTAGCAGGACATGTGTGTGAATCTTTAGATGTGGTACGAATTGCTGCCAACCCTACAACAGATATGGCAGCAAATCTTGTGCACTTTGTTGGACATAAGGTTCAGAAAGGAGAGTGTCTCTATGACATCGGCTATCGTCATAATGTTGATCTAAGGTCAAATGCTGTCCCTAGCATGTTCAATTTACTTCATGGTGTTTTGTTTAATGTGGTCAACTTTTCATGTACTATAAATTCAAGTATGAAGTCTGAATAGATTATTTGGGTTTTGTGAGAGAATGGTGTAATGCTTTTTGGAATAATTGAAACAAACAGGGAATACTAGAAAGTTTTTCTTGCAAGATGTTTTATTGTAGTTGCTAGATTTCTGTTTTTGGAAGTTATTAAGTATGAAGTTTGAACATATTATTTAGGTTTTGTGGGAGGATGGTATAATGATTTTTGGAATAATCAAAACAAACAAGGAACACTGAAAAGTTTTTCTTGCAAGTTGTTTTATCATAGTTGCTGTATTTCCATTTTGCGAAGTTATTTACCCAAAAAGCGTGTATCTGCTGCAGGACCTTGTTGAAAGCTAATCCTAGTCTTAAGAATCCAGATAGTCTTGGTGTGGGGAGTATAATCAAGATACCTCGTGTGGAGAATGCTAGCCAATGCATGTCTCATCTGAGATATCAAATGCACATACAAGGTTCATCTTCTACAAAACCAGTCACTTCAGTTGCTACAGAGCCAAAGTCATCAACACTGAACAAGATTTTTTGGTTAGCACGTCTAGTTTTTTTCAAAAAGAGAAAGCATAGGGTCATAGAAGGCGATTCTTTGGAAGCTATAGCTGATAAGTACGATACCACTGTTTCTACTCTGAAGAAGCTGAATAATTTGGATGATGATGTCATCTATACAGGCAGGTTGGGTTTTATACAAACTACATTTTCTGTGGGTTTGATAGTATGGTATTTTATTGATTCTGAGGAGTTATACAATGTGTTTTAAGGGTTGTTTGCTTTCCCACAAGTGTCATCTTTGAGCACTTTGATAGTTAGAAACTTGAAAGTTTGACAGCACAAAACCTCATCTTGCAAGACATTCACTGGCATGATCGGAGGGACACCTTAATGATGCTTAACTCTGAGGCATAAAGAATGCTGTTGAATAATCTAAAATACTTCTGAGGATTCTATATTTAACTATCAGTTTTATTTATTCGGTTTTGGATTGTTGCAGTGTTCTGGAAGTAGGTGACCAGGATTTGTATAGAAAGCATCAATTTCCAATTGGGAAGAAAGAAGCTTTTCATGAACGGAATGCTATACTTGAGCATGGACCAGTAAACACTCCTCAGTTAGTCTCAGGGTCTTTAGCAGAACTTCCATTATTTTGTTTATATCCACTTCTTCAAACAGCAAAAGGTCTTAAGCCTCCCCTTCCAGAACTGATAACAATAAAAGTTAAATCAGGTGACACATTGGCACACATTTCTTGTCAGCATGGGTATGTGCCTTATATCATTTTAGTGTTAAATTTGTTTACTTATTCATGCTTGATCATGCTATTTACAAATGTTAATCTGCTGCCTATTTCAATTGGGACATATGTTGACACGGCCTTCCTTTTATATGATTATTGCTGTAATTTTAATAACTTTAAAACTACTAAGTAATGTTTTAAGGTCATTTATATGGTAGATTTATATTAGTCGGGCAATTTCCCAAAATATATAAATAGAGAAGCAGAAGTTTACTTAGCTTTGATTGCCATCATTACTTCTTTAAACATTTTAAACAACTTACCATTATTGTTTCTAATAAATATTAGCATATCAGTCTACAAAACAAGTCTAATGGGCTACAATTACAAGCAACATAACATGCCTTGGATATACATGGTAAACTTATCCTGATAACTTAGTTCTCATTATTTTTTATGAGCTTGAACAACAGTGACTAAATTTACATGTTTACCCTTTAGCAAGTAGACACGGCTTTTCTGTTTTAATATGTAATTGACATCTGCAAAGGAAAAGCAAAATTTCTTAATCAGAAGTGAAATTATTTGATGGCATTTCATAATGTTGTCTTGGTCCTTTACATAACTCCTTGAAACTGATTTGCAATTCTGGATCCTATCAGACATTCCTTATGCAAATTCAACAAAATGACATCAGAAACTAATATAAAAACTCATCACTTATATCTGCTTATATACCTGGTATTGACCATAATTTACCAGAACATTTAGTTGTATTAGTTAAAGATTTGCCTGTGTTAAATATCACATAATACCAGGAATTTTAGATGCTGTCTCAGTAAAAAACTGTAAACAAGGGCATTCTAGTGCATTGTATATTCTTATCTAAGATTTGTATCATTTTATGATGATACCATGTCAATTGCTACAAACATGGAAAGTATATGGCTAACCCAATAACAAACATTTTGTAAGGGGACTAGAGTAGGCTAAAACAAGCATCTTATTAATTTGTAAGGATATTATATGTCTAAGGTTTAATATTGAATTCATAATGAATCTGGCAATGTATTGATGATGAGCATGCAATGCAGCTTGGGTAGTAAAATCTTGTGCTATGAATATATAGGCAGGTAAAGAATGCGTGTTGAGCTACCAAGGAATTAACAACTCCCAAAGAAACTAGAGCAAGACCTAATTGAAAAGTGAAGAGAATTATTGATTGTTTTGTAAAGACCCTTATGCTCGTGTCCTAATAAGCCTCCTGGAGGAATATGTGCTTCTAAAATATCTTTTATACTGTGTCCAATCCCAAAGTTGGTTCTATAAATATGATCAGCAATGAACAAGATAAATGCAATATTTAAATGATGATGAGCAATATCAGTTAGCCACAAACTTTGAATTTGTGGGTGGAATCCTCCGAGAAGAGTTAACTCTGATGTTGAGGAACATGCCAGAAGTAATGGGGTAAATGTTTCTTTTTTCTTTATTTGACTGCAAATCTTAAATTGGTGCTGTAGGAAAAGGTTTTACTTTTAATATTTTTGAGCAGAGGCTTCTGGAAGTTGATGCCTTCATTGCTTTTATACATCCTCTTGCAGTTGGTCTATGCTATCGAGAGAATGCTGGGGAGATACTATGGAAGATCAAGGGCAAGGATAGCTGAGGATCTTAAATGAAATCAACTTAAACACATTTGGTTTAACTTTTTAATATATCTGCACCTCAAGAATCATACAATAACTTATATAATTTGATTTAAGGGTCAAATAAAGAACATAATTCACAGAAATATTTCTCATTTGGCTCAGTGAAAGTTGAATAGCTCAATAAATTTTATCATATTCAACTTGGTATTCATATAAGCAACTTCTAATATAAGTTTTGCAAAATATTGACTCTCACGATTTACCATTGAATGAGTGTCTTTTTGGGCATAGTGAAGCCTTGTAAATTTGTTACCATGCAAGTGCTCATTTTATTGAGGAACTTGATTTATACAATTGCCTGCACTGTTGATAAAAATGAGATCACCTTAAACCAAAATATGAATTAGTGGAACGATAGGAGAAAGACACAACAGGAAGAAAGGCACAAGGCCCATGTAGGGAGTACCAACATGCCTTGAGCAAATTAACTCTTCCTACTTTTGATTGTAGTAGGAAAAGCACGACACGTGCCTAGATACACAAACTTGATACATTTTTTGACATTGTTGGCGTTTAAATTAGCACCTCTGGAGTGCTGATTGTAAACGTTCAACTATTTCAAATGTTTTGCAACACTTCTTCGTTATTTAAAGAGGAGAAGTCCCTCTCTGCTGAAAGCAATGCATAAGTAAGGGAATGGTTAACTAAGGTTTCTATCTTTTTGTGCTTCAGCGGTAGGACACAAGGGTGCACAAACACAATGCACCGTAGCTAAGCTTTTTCTCTGGTTTCGGCAGATCTTAACTATGACTATTCTAGCTTTTATCTATCCAATACCTTCAAGGTAAACAAAGCATGAGGGTAAAGGAGCGGGAATGGGTTGGTTGGATCATCTGAATTCGCCGTCTCTTGAGAATATGACCGAGGCTCTGAACTCTCGGGTATATACCGGGATAAAGTTGATACAAGCAAACACTCTTTACGGTAAACTAGATCTGAGACCTGCCAAGGAAGAGGGACTCCTATCCGAGGTATGGGCTAGGAAATGGTTTACAAGAAACAACAAATTAATGATGTTTTGGCCAACGAGCTTGCTAAGGAGGAGGAACTCCTATCCGAAGTATAGATTGAGGGACAATACATTAAACAACATCAAACGATAACTATTGATGACAAATATCCAAGGAGGAGGAACTCCTATCCGAGGAGGGAAATGAAACAACGAGCTATTAGGTACAAGACGTAGACATAAATCAAATAGATTGATCAAAATGCAAGTGCCTTCTGATATTCTTCTTCAAAGCTTTATCAACGAATTACAAAGGTTGGGATAGCAAAGGCACAGAATCATGCACAATTACAATCAACCAATGAACTCTCATCCAAGAGTGAACAAATATTCGCTTTCAAAGCTGTTGGCAACAATGGTGCAACAATTTTGCATAGCAAGTAAAAGTTAAACAAACAATGAGCCCAAGGCTCTTATTTATAGAACTCAAAGGAGTGGGCAACCCCAAAATCTCCTTGAGTTAACAATGAGTTCTTGCCAATCAATTAGTAAGATTTATTCCTAAAAAGGGGGAACAAGCAGTTAATTGGAAGACTACTTCAGTTAACTGAAAGTAAACAAAAAGTCAACTGGAAACTACTTCAGTTGATTGAAAGTAAACTAAAGGTGAACTTAAATGAAAGTATCCCTCCAAAATAGACATCCACATTTAGTGGAGATCTAAGATCCACAAATTATGGAAGCCGATTAGACATCCTTAATCAGTGGGATCTGACAATGCATGATTTAAGGGATATGGAGTTAAACTTGGAATGAAGCATCAAGTCAACTCCAATTACATTTAATGTCATCTTGAGTTGACTTGGAAAGAAGCATCAAGTCAAACTCAAGTATCATAAATGTCACTTGGAGGGTGTAGGACGTCCTTCTTTGGTGCCTTTATAGCTCACCATTGATCAACAGTGCTTCTATCCATTTGTTGACTTCATTAGCATCTGGGGAGTTAATGCTCTGTAGAATGATGACGTGGCGTCATAGCATTACCTCACCCGTTGTGAGTTGGTTCTCGAAGTCTATACATTGAGATGTTGCCTCTTCAAACTTGGTTGATAAAGCTGCTACCTTAGCCAGCTTGCAACCATCTGGATCATCAAGAAAGGTACTGTGGATGACATCCCTGAACTAGTTTTGTACAGTGACCATCTCGATGTATTCTCCTCCCTCACGCTGATATTCCATGCAAGGGAAAGATATCACCAACGTTCTTGCGAAGTTGATAATAGTGGCAACCACCCGTCTGTAATCAATCAACTCTACTGAATGAGCATCATAGGCTTTCACCTTGTACGCCAATTGTTCCTTCCAAGCAAAGAGATGTTGCTTGTTTTCCTCAGAGTATACTGATTGATATGCTAATTGCAAATCTGCAATTGTGCTCTCGTCTTCTAGCCTCCTTTCTGCAATCCTTTGTTCTGATTGCTAGATCTCTACACGAAGTCCATGTGCTCTATCCCGTAACTGGTATAGATTTTCCAGTATACATCTACCCTTGAGAACAAACTCTTCCACTTGATCTCTCAAGTGTTTACCGAATGTTATCAATTGCCGATGATTTTGTTCGGCGGGGAGATCTAGTAATCCTGCTGGTAGGGTTGAGACGTTTGGGGTGCCATGTATCAAGCTGGTTATGTATGACCTTAGTTTCTGATTTTCAGCCTTTAAGGCTGCCTTTTCTTTCCCATCCTTAGCCATTCTTTCTTGTGCGCTCACTGAAGCTATTCCGAGAAGGTCTGCCTCCACCTGTCATGTAGTCTTCCCGAGGTTAAGTTGAGACAATGTATAGTCTTCCACTTGAACCTCGTGTATGCTTTTCTCTACTGGTGGGGCAGCAGTCTCTATGATGATTTCACACTCTGCATTCCTTTCTATGTGAACTTGTTTCTTCAACCTCTTCGCCGACATGTCTTGTGGGACGTGGTCGAATTCGGTAAAGTCAAGTTCATAGGAGGGTTTTTCCCTCTTTCTTCCTAGGAAGCCTTCAAGCCAAATAGAATCTTGGTGAACTTCATGTTGATGCGTGTTTTATGACACACCAAACATCAGAATAAAATGCCCAAAGACACTCTATCCTCTCTTGAAAAACCACCGCGTATGCTAAGATTGCAAGAAGATCATATGGCGATTCCAAGGTTTCTTTAGTCGGGTCTCGACGTGTGGATAAGCTCAATGGCCGTTGTGATATGTTGGTAATAAACAAGGGGACTTACGTAAAATCTTCGCAAGTTCAGGACTTAGGAAATTTATCGTTAAAGGCTTTCAATTAGGACTTTCAATTGTGGATCTCAAAAAAAACGGCAAAAGGATAGGGTTCAAGAGAATCTAGTCTAAGCCTAAGAACTCAAGAGACAATAAAGACTCGGTGAAGGGAATAAACCACACTTTGTTTCGCCTCCTGCAGGACAACATACGCAAAATGGGTGCAATCTTCAAGGGTTATGAGAATAATTTTCAAACCTTGAATGAGGCTGAAGTTAAGTTTCCACAATTAAGAGCTCAGGCTAACTTTACGCATCGAATGCAAATCATCCATTCGAAGAAAGTATGAGCTACACTTCACCATTGAATCAATATGATCAATCTCTCATTCAATTAACCAACTTTTAAAGCAAATTCTACCTAATCTAACTTTAACTTTAATCTATGGCGGAAGATAATATGCAACCTCGCTTACTATTCAACAATAAGAAGTTATTCAAGGCAAATCATGCTCAAGAGCTTTTATCATTTAAAATAGTCTCAATGCGACAATTCACATATTCTGTCTCCACACAAATGAAAATGAGAGAGCATCAGTTTATATAGAGCTCCAAAAATGAAATGGAGGGCCGAGATTAAAACAAGATTAACGGCCAAGATTATTACAACCAAACCCTAATTAGGGTTTCCCAAAATAACAAGAGTTATCAATCAGAAATCAATCAGTAAAGTGGCAGTTCCAGCTATAATCTAGGAGAGGCGTCCTTATCCATCTGAGTAGCATTGTGCTTGGCGAATCTGGACACTACTGCAATGACCTCCTCCATCGTGACAGGTGGCAACATGCTGATCCGGAATTCAAGTCCGTCCAACTTCTCAGCACATTTAGCAAAAGTACCTTCCCAATCTGCCTCCTGCTTCTCAAAATCCTTTCGAATGGATGAGAGTCTTGCCACTCTCGCAAAGTCCTGTCTCAAAAATGGTCCAGTGGTCGAGAAGAAAGTTTCTTGAACTTTATGCTTCAATTTCTCCAGCTGCATGTCGTTCTCCCAGATGATCTCACGGTCGAACACCTCTGTAGTTGTCATGTAAATCTTCTCCTGGATTTTCCTGACTTGTTCCTCAATTCCAAGCCCATCTACTTTTGCCTTCTCCAAGACTTCTTCTCGTATGGTCACTGCCCAAAACCAGTGATGAAAATCATATGCTGCCCCTGCAGCAATCACTCTTTTATCCACCAACTCCTCTCTCGGAGTGCTCTTCAAGATTCTAAGGCTTGGAATAAGCCTTTCCTGCATATCCGGGATACCTTCCCACGCCTCCGCCATGTCCATCAGTCTAGAAAGAAATGAAGAGGTTCGTCCATAAGCAAGTGTCAACTTCTCCATGAACAAGGCCGCTTCTGTGCCTTCACTTGCCATCCAGTCTTGAGCTTCCCTGGCCGTTACCATCCCATGCTCGACTTCCTTGGTCACCTCCTGTGATGAATTGAGGAGAGGAGGAACAATTGCACTACCCTGATCAAGTGGCTGGGTCAAATGCTGAATATATTCCTTAAGACGTTCGACCTCTTTCTTATACTCCTCCTTCTTGGCCACTTCCTTCTCCAGTCTCGCCTTGATGGTCGAGACGGAATTATCTAACTCTTCTACTTCTTGACCTTTCGAGGTCGGGCCAAGGTCAACGGTGGTTATAGCATACTCCTGAGGAGTGATTTCGTCCTGTGGCTTGTCCACTGTAGGTACTGCAATATGCACAGAACGGTTGCCTGCCTCGTTCCTCTGAATGGTGGAGAATTTCTTAGCAGGCTTCTTGATTGCAACTTGCTCTAGCCTTGCCAAGAAATCGGCAGCATCATCCTCCTCTTCCTGGGCTTCTGCAGGTACCTGGATCTTCATTCTTTCCAACAGCCACTCTGGAATGGTCGGCTGCTCAATCCCATCCTCTACTTGGACCTCATCCTCGTTTGGAACATTCCAGACTCCCCTGAGAGCGGAAATCATTCCCTCTTCGAAGTCATTGTTCCGAGCCTCGATCTCATTGTCTGAACCTAAGATTTCTGTGCCCGTAGGTGACAAGGGCTCTTCATCATCTAGTTGAATAGGTTCATCATTTATTTCCTGAGCTGTAGGAGGTTCGAGCATCTCTACCAAGGAATCGTCAATAGTAGCCACCAACTCGTCAATATTCCTGGATGCTTGTGAACGAGAAGGTTCTCCCTTATGCCTCTTGGAAACAGGCTCAGCACTTGGCATTATTTCTTTCCTTTTCTCTCCAATCCCGACCAAGTCTTGATGGGATGCACCAGCATTAGAAGAATATGACTCTGATTCGCTCAACAGGTCATATGTGAGCGTGATTCCTTTTTGTCTCAATTCTTGGGCGTGGTAATCAACCCACCATTGAGAATACTTAGTCACTGGCCTCATTAGGGTTGCCAAGTCTGCGTGCTCAGGTTCTGACCATTTCACTGGAGGGAGAGGTCGGCTTTCCTCGAAGCGTGGCTGGACGTGTTTTCCATCATCCTGTAGCTGGTCAGGCACTTGGCAGAATTCAATTGTCCTCATGAAATCTAGTGGCATCCTGGACCACATTTTCCGCCTGACCTCATACTCATCGGCAACATTTGCCCAGAAATCCTCCAATTCCATCCTGTGCTTGTACTTTCTCCCTTCAACTGTCCGAATGTTATGATGTGGGTCATAGTTGACCCTGGACTTGTAAGCCATGAAAGGATACCACTGGATCTCCAATCTTGCACTTTCAGCTGCCTGTGTTGATGGACAATATTCTAACATATTCCCGATGAAGAATGGGAATGTGACGGACGCCTTCTTGGATGGCCTCTGAATATTCTGATACTCTTCTAATTGTCTCAAAACTTCGAGCAATATCATCCGATTTGTCGGATAGATGGGCAATTTATAGGGATTTCCAGTGAATCCCTGGATCCTGACATATGTGAATTTCGGGAACTGGATGAACCAAGACCCGTATTTACTGATAAGGCTTTTCGCTTCATGGCTCAGCCTCTGATGCACCCCTCCTTGAAGCTTTCTGGTAATGTGCATTAGGAATGCATCATGCACCCTCCTGAAGTGAGTCTTCTCCTTCAATTGGAGCTGAGGATAACAGTCGTAAGGCCTGAGCTCGTTCTCCCCATTGCCAATTCTGCCCTTGCAGATCAATCCTGGATACTTGTATGATCTGGCCAACAGGTATATCACATATGAACTCATATGAAAAGACTTGATCTCTTCGAGGTTGATCAGTTGCTCGTGGAGGTTGTCACTTATTATCCGTGACCAATTGAACATTTTGACTCCAGAGGTGATCTCATCTATAAAATAGTACATCCAGCTCTCGAAGAAGGCGCCTTGCGGGTTACCAGCTATTCTGTTTAGCATCAGCACAATATCCCCGAAATCTTCCTTGAAGTCCGTTCGGCGAGGCCTCTTGGGCAACTTCTTGATTGATGGCTTCGGCTTGTCCATCCACACCTTGTTGACTGTTGTGGCGTACAAATCTGGCTGACTGTCATATAATCTTTTAGCTTCTTCCTTGGTCTTATAGACCGTTCGTGAATGTTCCGGGATGCCAAAGGTCTCCTGGATTGCTACTTCGCCCAAGTGCGCCAAGACTCTTCCATCAGGGGCGATGATCTGTCTCTTTTGAGTGTCATAATGGAGAGCACACTCCACCATCAACTCTGCACAATCCATTGCCGATGGGAATCCAGCTGCTTGGAATATCCCGTTTCTGACCATCCGTCTGGCTATTGTTGTGGGGAGTCCCTTCTGACCATACACTCTTTTCTTGAATTCATCAAAGTCAACGTGTCTGAGATCAGTGTCCACGACATTCTTCCACTTTGAAATGACCTTGGTCTCTTTCTGAGCACCCTTGTTGGCAAACTTCATTTTCAGCTTCTTTGATAATTCGCCCGCCATGATTGTCAACCTGCAGTCATAAAATTAACATTAGTACAAAGACTTTTTTTTTTAAATAACTAAATCCCGTGCCTTGGATTCGAAAATTGACTTTTAGCTGGTTAAATAATTAATTGCTGCGAAAAAGCAAGCTGAAAGTGACTTGGATGAAGTTGAAAATTTTGCCAGAACTTTGTCAAGATGAAAGTACATGAAAGAGATAGCAAATTTAATTGACCGAACATCAAACCTCAGTGAAGAACCGTTAAATGCAAATCAGATTTAAAAATCTGATTTTTAGAAGAAGAAGTGCGCCCTTCTTCATAGAAGAATTTCAGCTTTGAATAAATCTCTTTTCCTTTCCTGCGAAAAAATTCTCCAGCACAACACTGCTTCTCTCTCTGGGAAAATTCGACTTTGCCTGTTGACCAATTAATTGCCTGATAATTTCGAGAAAGATTAAATTTCTCTTCAGCTGTGTGTGGAAAAATGAGTTGCTGAAACTCATTATAATGCTGAAGGATTGAATTCAATTTAGTAACTGCCATATTCTTTCTCGATCTTGATTTGCTTTCATTTATCCAAACAGGCAAGTTTCCCTTTTAATTTTCGACAAGAATCAGTCTCGAGCTTATCCGAACAAATCTTCAAAAATTTGATTTTTCATTTAATGTTGATCTTTGATTTTTCGAATAAACATCAAATATTTAATTAAATTCATAGCGAATTTAATTTCTTTTCTTGTCGGATTTCGTCTCCGCCTGGCGGACTTTATTTTCTTCCAATTCGTGTTTGGCAAACTTGATTTTGTCCAAGGCATTTTAAATTTCCAAATAGTTGAAAATTAATTATTAAAATATTAAAAATATTTTAATTAATTCCAACCCGTTCGTTTTGGACCCATGGCTATTTCGATTTTTCCTTTGTTTTTCTTGGCTGAGAGTTTATATTCCAATTTTATCCTCAATTTCGTCTAGCCAAACCAAAATTCAAGCCATTCCGTCGAAAATTTTATTGCCAGATCCTTATTTTTCTTTGCCGAGGCGAGATTTTAAGCTTATTTTGCTCTGCCAAAGTCAAATTTTCCCCTGCTCAGTCGAATTTTTCTAGGAAAAATCCTTGTCCGAAAGTCTTCGATGGGCGAATTTCCTTGACGTCTAACATATTCTTCCTCATTCTAGCCAAGGACGATCCTTCCTTTCTCTTTGCCTTGTGCATTTTTCTTCGGTCGAAGTTGGCAATTTTTTAACATTTTCCATACTTAGGCAAATTTTATCTCTTTTCCTCATCGTGTTAGGCACATTCCGTTTTATTCTTTGCCACATCCTGATCTTCTTTAGCACGTGCCCTTTCAAACTTCACATTTGACCCCTTGAAAGTGTCGTGATACTTGGTCAAAAATCTCAACTTTTCACCCCTTAGCCTCTATACTTAGGCAAATATTCGGACTTTTCTTTGGACTTAGCATTAACATTTAGCCAAAAAAAATCATTCTTTTATCCTCTTAGGCGGACTTTCTTAGCCTTTTGGACAATCATGGCGGACTTTGCCTTAGCTTTGGACAAGTATTTTGGATGTCCCTCTTTTCTAGGGTTGATTTCCTTAACACTTTAGCATTTATTCATCCTTTGAAATGTTATAATGTTTAGCCATAGATCAATTTTCCACCTTTTTAGGCCCTCATACTTAGTTGAATTTCGAAATTCTCTTTAGCTGGGCGCCAACACCTAGCAAAATTTTGATTTTTTCTCCTTCTACATGCCTAGGCGGACTTTCCAAACCTTTTGGACATGCCTCTTTGAATATGGCGGACTTTAGAAGATCCTAGGATGTCAAGGGCGGACTTTGGAGGTCTTTAGCACATGCAGGGCGGACTTTGAAGGTCTTTAGGATGAGCTGGGCGGACTTCATCAGCCTTTTGGATATGCATCTTGAGTGCTGGGCAGACTTTAAGACTTCTTTGGACATCCTTTCTTGAGAATGGCGGACTTTCTAAGATGCTTGGACAAGGATGGCGGACTTTAGAGCTGTCAAGGATGAGCTTGGCGGACTTCAAGACTCTTTAGGATATCCCTTTCTTGCACATGGCGGACTTCATCAACCTTTTGGACATGCAGGGCGGACTTCAAAAGATCCTAGGATGAGCTTCCTTGCTGCATGGCGGACTTTGAAGAGTCCTAGGATAAGCTTGGGCGGATTTTGAAGCTCCTTAGGATATTCCTCATTGCTGCTGGGCGAACTCCATGACCTTCTTGACATTTCTTCATCCTCTCTTCTCATCTCCCATGGCGAATTTCAGACTTGAACAGATTTTTTTACAAATTTCATCTTTTTTGATCTGATTTTCCATGATCTTGACCTCAGATCTGACTGGTTTTGAACTGGTTTTGACTGATTTTTTCCAGATTTTTGGTCTGATTTTCATGCTTTTTGACCTTTTTTTCCAGATTTTTCAATAATTTTTCAATTTTTTTTACTTTGATTTTCTGAGAGTTCTATTGAGTTTTTGGAACTTCTGAGTGCGTTTTTGGAACTCGGGACCCTTCTAAATATAGAAACTTTCCAAAAATAGAAACTTTCTAAAAATAGAAAAAGCAAACCCTAAAAAATAGGGAACCTTGTTTGGTCCGAAAATGCCAAAAATGAAAAATCGAAAAAGCAACTTTCCTAAAAATAGGAAGTCTCAGAATTGGCCGAATTCACAGTCAATCTTCGTCTCAGCCTTCTGAGCGCTTCCATGACGTCTACGCACTGATTCAAGCATGAATTCTGACTTGGCTTGGGCAACTCTCGGTGACCTGAAACTCTTAGCAAAGTGATCTCATGAAACCATTGCAAGGAGACAGAACCCTAAAAACTAGCAGGCAACTGGGGGTCCCCATCAGCGATGGGGCGATGTGTGAAAAGGTCACAACACTTCACTAGGAGGAATGTGAGGCCCTTGAATGCTAGATGTGTGAGACTATGCTGGAGCAATGTCTCTCGGTGGCGAATCCAAGTCGATGAGGACTTGTGACCGCTGTGGTACTGGTGATATTGGTGGCTCTGCTTCCATAACAGGCACCGTTTCTGTTGTTGTTGTTTCTGCCATTGGTTCTGCCACTGGTTCTTCAGCAACTACTGCTGCTGGCTCTTCCATGATAACTTCTGCTGGATCAGGGGTAGCAGTCTCTACTCTTTGTTCTGGGGCAGCAATACCCGTGATTATTTCAGGACTATGTGTGGCTTTCTCCACAGGTGTCCTCTGTGTTCTAGGCTTCGTAGGCTTCGACATCCTCATTCCTCGAGGAGGATTGCACCATTGCTTCTGCCTAGGTTTCCTTTTTGAAGTGGAAGGTGGTGGAGACTGAACCTGTGGCGGCTCTGTTCTGTGAGGTATCACCTTCCTTGATTTCTTGCTGTCAAGATAGAGTTGGCTATTTCTAACCACTCTACTCGTTCTTTCCTCTATAGACGTGTTTTCCTTAGCATACCAATCCACTCTTGGGAGTGGTTGGGAGTCAACTGAATCTGCGAAGAATGAGGGGAGAATGACTTCCCCTTCATCATCGGACAGGCCCTCGATGTCTACTGACATAAAATCAGCAATTTGTGGGAGTCTGAACCTGCTGTAGTTCCTTCTTTGCACTTCATACTCGTCTTGACAATTTACCCAATAATCTTCCATAGAAGACTTATGTGACGAGTGCTGCTCGAGATGTGCTGCATAGAGCCCTCTGGGATCATAGGATCTTCTCTCAATGAGATACTTGAGATTAAACCTCACCGTTTCCTGACTCATCATCTTAGCATTTGCCGCGAATCCGCATCTATAGAGTCCCATTCCAATGGGAAAATTAACAACTGTCTTCCTCTTCAAGCGCAAGTAGATGTGAACTTCAGACAACTGTCTCAAGAATTCCACGAAGACTACTCTATCTGAAGGGTATCTTGGTAGCATGGCCGGGTGACCAATGTAGCCATACACGCGTATGTAGGAGAACGTAGGGAATTGGATGAACCAATCCGCCCAATCCGCCATTGCCTCTCTGGCTGCTTGTGAAATACGCACGTGCATCTCATGGTCTAGCTCATGTACGGTGTGCATAATGAAGAGATCACTCGTTCTTTTGAAATGTCGCTCTGCTTGCGTAAACTCAAGACGTGTGAAATGTTTGTGAACCTTTTGCACACCTAAGGTTCCCACATTGTTCAATATCCTGAAATCACCTTGGAAGGCAATCAAGTATACCAGGTAAGAGCACATATGGAACCTATGAGCTTCCAGATACCCAGTGATTTTTCGGTGGAGTGTGTCACTAATCAGAGTGGCCTAGTCATAATATTCCCTTCTGCCAATGATTTTAGCAATGACATAGTACATCCATGGCTGGAATTGATGACCATCCTCTTCTCCAGTGATTCTATTGAGTAGAGTGATTAACACTGCGTACTCATCTTTACATTCTCCTCGTCCCACCAACTTAGGCAAGTTTGCCTTTGTCACTTTTAGCCATTTTTCAGCTATTATCCTTTGACATTTGTCCTTGGCTGTCTCAAATGCCTTCTCGCATTCCGTCACTGATATGACTTTGCTGTTAGGACATGATGGAATATCAAAACACTTTTCAATATCCTGAGGCTTTAGACTGCAAACAATTCTTCCATCTGCTGCTCTGATTTCTCTAGTGGTAGGATTGTAATGCTTGACACAAGCGATTACAAGTTCCACGCTTTGTAACGTGATGGGAATGGATGCGGCCTGTAGCAACCCGAATTCTTCAATATTCTGCAATGTGATTTGATTCATGCCTTCCAGTTGCTCCAAATCAACTATTGGATTTACTTGATGTAAATTTGTGTCAACTGTTTTCAAGTAATCATGGAATGGGACCGTCTTGGTCTCGTATTGTACCTGGGAGTACTGCATCTTGAAAAACTTAAAAATTGACTTTAAGTTTGACCTTGTTCTGATAATCTCCGGAAACCCCTGAAAATAGCGCCCTGTCGAGAAGTATTTTTTCGGAAAAAATCTGGCACATGGGTTTTGTTCGTGCTTCAATGCTGAACAAGCCCAGTTCCTCAAAATTTTGATTCTGAAACTTTTTCGGAAAAACCCCCAAAAATAGGGGCAGCAAGTTTGCTGATTCTGGAAAATTGGTGAGATGGGTTTCACTGGAAAATTATGTTGAATCCACCCAGTTGATTTGATCTGATGTAGCCTATTGCTTTTTCTGTAAAATGCAAGAAAACCTAAGACAAGAAGAGAGGAAGTAGACAAAAGATGGATTGGAAGTTTTTATCTGACTCCCTGAGAAAATTTGTCTCTGAATCCAACCTCAGATTAGCAATCTTCTTCTGCTTCAGATCCGCAAGAAATATTGAAGAACGGATGAAAACCTTGTCCAGATTTGTCAATGGCGTCCTTGAGAGCTTATGGCTGTTCTTGATCCTTAACCTGCAATGAAATAATGAAGTAGGACGCCTTCACCTTGATTATGTAGACTCAAGCCTTAGATCCACAAGTTTGGGGACCTAACTCAAGCTCAAAAGTGATTTTGGCTTGATCTGAAGTTCAAAAAGGTGATTTCCATTGATCGTGGAGTGTTTTAGCCAAGTTTAACTCAAAATATCTTGACTTTAGTCAACAACTTGACCTTTGACTTCTTTTAAGCGTCTCTTTTGAGTTTTGCAAATTTTTTTATTATTTTCTCTCCTGAATGACCTCTGTTTGATCTTGAATCTAGCCTGATCTGTTGATCCTGAGATGCTGCTGACACATTCACTGCTGAGCTGGATATATACTGAAGGGAAGTGTCTGGGAGACATGATGATGAAAAGCTGAGTTTAGGGCTTCAAAAGAAAGGGCGCCTTTTCCAAGAAAGGGCTCTTTTGCTTATGCCTTAGTGAATTTACAATCTTCGTTCTTCAGCCTTTTGAAATGACCTCTCGTGCTTTGATCTGGATTTCTCGTTGATCGGAGAATCAGATGATTTCGCTTGATATCTCACCAGGTAGCCAGCTCCGTTTCGCCAAAGATGACTGAATTCAGAAAACTTGGAATTCATTCTAGGGTTCCTTTATTCAAGGGCGCCCCTTCTTGAAAAGGGCGCTTTTGTCCTTCAACATGTTTATCTTTATCTGAAAAGTTGCCTACTTTGAACCTGATTCTCTGTTGACTGCTCTGTCAGATGTCTGTGCTTTCAGTTGTGTTGTTGAGATCTACCTAGGCTGAGAAAGTTATCCTAGGAAGCCTTTTGTCATTTATCAGCATCTGGTGGTCTAAAAGGAAGGGCGCCTTTCTTTTGAAAAGGCTCTTTTTTCTTTATTTTTTGCCTTCGACAGTGGTTTCCTGATATTTCTTCAACTGCCTCTTTTTTGCTTCATCAACAACCGCTTGTGATCCATTCCTCAGATGATTTATCTGTTTGTTTCATTGTTGCGCTAGCAAGCAAACGTCAAGGATGACTGCCTTGGAAGATCTGGGTGACTTCATTTGACCTTAAAAGATCATGGGCGCCCTTGCTTGAAAAAGGCTCTTTTCAGCATTGTGAACTATCTCTCCTTCGTAACATTTCCAGAGTTAGTCAAATTTTGACCTTTTTCATTTTCAGGAATCTCCTTCATCAAACGGCATCATTTTAGACCTTTTCCACCATGATTGTGTCGTTGAAGCTTTTGAAGCTTAGCTTTCAGCACCTGGTACTAGCCAATCTGCCATTAATGGCTGCGGAGCTCCTAACTTTGTTCCTGAAAAATAGAAATAGACCCACCAGAGTAAAACATGTCTTTTGATGATTCTGACTTGACCAATGTGATCATGAAGCCTTTTAATCCTATCAAAATCATTTTCAATCAATTCTGGGAAGGTCCTATTTTCGGGGTTTCGCTAAAAATAGGGGGCGTAAAACCCTAATTTTCAAATTTTCAGAATTTTGCACATGTGTTCCTTGACAGAAACCCACCAAGATCCTATGATTGGTTTGACCTAAAACAGACTTTAAATGACACTTTAACAAGATTTAGCTCAATTTATACAGAATGCCAAAAAATTTATTTTGGGTACAACAGACATTAAAACCCATGCCAAAAGAAGAGGCAATTAAGTTAGCAACCTTACATTTGGAGGGACGAACATATGATTGGTGGCATCATGGTTTGGGAACACAAAACCATGCTTTGATTTTGTTGTATGATGAGTTCAGCAGCAAATTGATTGCTAGATTTGATTGGAATGATGTATTTCTGTGAGTTGGCTTTGATTAGACAGAATGGTGATGTTGATAGTTATATCAACGAGTTCCCAAAAGTTGCTGTTATGGTTCCTAATATTTTGGAGAAGAGAGTTGTAATGTTGTTCATAGAGGGTTTGAATACAAACTTGAGAGGTTTGGTGAAGGCTTTCAAGCCTAGTACTCTACATGATGCTATTCAAATGGCCCTTGATCTTGAGACTACACCTCCTACGCATCAGCCCCAAAAGAAGAGTTTCAAGGATAATAGACCAGTCTTTAAACCTGACTGGCAAACTCTCAATCAGCCTAGTCATAGGCCACCTAAGATGGAATTTGAAACAAGGAATGAGTTGCATAGGAAAAAGTTATGCTTGTCTTGCAAAAAACCATGAGAACTCAGTCATGGGTGCCTTGGGAAAGGCAAAGTGCATTACATAGAGGTCATCTCCGATATTGATGAGGAGGTTGTAGGGACTAGTTCGGATCGGATAGTGAACATAAGGAGTGGCCATTAGAGCACGATTATGCTACTCCAAGAGATATGGCGCATGAAACTATTGCTTCATTATCAAGAGTTCCTAAGTATTATCCTTTTAGAGTGAGAGGAGTCCTGAATGGACAATGGGTTACTTGTCTAGTTGATAGCGGTGCGACTGATAATTTCATTGATGAGGATCTAGTGATGAAGAGAGGATTGCAGGTTGAGGATTTTCTAGGATTCAATGTCATGATGATTGATGGATTCAAAATAAGTTCTACTAGAAAGGTTCCTCAATTGAGCATTTAGTTGAGTGACTATATAGTCACTGATGATTTTTATGTGATTGGGATTGGTGAGACCAATGTTGTCCTGGGAATCCAATAGTTGCATTCACTTGGTAGATACAGTCAGGACTTTCAGGCAATGGAGTTGGAATTGATATGTTAGATGGGAAAAAGATGGTGTTGAGAGCTTTGGTAGATGGTGCGTTGAAAGTTGTGACAGCAACAAAAATGGAGGTTTTGTGTAGACATGGTGAGGTTGTAGGGGCAACCCAATACTTTGTGTCTTCTAAATCTTCTTCTAGTGATGACAGGCAATACTAGGTGGACGACATTAGTGAGAATCATTGTCTTGTTGATATTCTAGATTTTATAGCCAAGTGTGAGATAGCGTTTGGGAATCCAAGGTACACACAAGGCATGACATTCCATGATGGAGTTTTTATTCCTTGCTTCTTGAGGACAACACTAACTTATCACATTGGAAGGACACAAGGTATGTAAAGGTTTGCATTGGAGACATATTATTGAGGGGTTATCAAATGAGACATTAATGGATTCCAACTTTGAACCAGTTGTTCTTCATTCATTTTTAATTGGCGATCAAGTATATTGTAGTGTCCCACCCCAATCTGCTGTTTTGTTTTTTTTTCGTTTTGCTTTCTGATTTTTTTGTGTTTTTGCTTTCCAAGAATTGCATAAAAGCAAATAACTATGACAAACTTATTTAAATAGAAATTGCATTAAACAAATTACAACCCAGATCAAGATTCAACATTTAAAACACAATGGAAGCATACCCATTTGCTGCTATGAAAAGTTGCAGGTCTGATAATACAAAACCAGCAAGTTGGTGCATACAAAATCATCCACAATTCGTTAATCCCTATCTTCTCCTCTGCAAAATCGGCGTGTAGTAGTTCCTAATCCCAAGACGCCTCCACTGGTGGTGAGAACAAGTCAAAAACCTAGGTGTTGGCCTTGGAGAAGTCACATGCCTCCCTTATGACAGATACAACCCTCCTTTAATGGTATGGCCTGCTTGGGGGTTCCAACAATGGCCCTTTACTCTCTCAAAAACTTGCAATATCACCTCTAATCTGTTGTCTATCTTTCACTTCAAACCCTTCAGTAAATTTGCTCATATAATAGCCGTAGATTGTAAAAATTAAATACCAACATAACCCTTGAATGGGGTTATCAACATTCAACCTTGGGATGTCTTTCAATCTTGCAGTTGAAGATCCCCGTGAGGGATTTCGTCCTCACAAAGTCAAGTAATCAGTCCGACCAGCAAAACCCTTCTCAATATTCTCTCAAGCATGAAAAAACAAAGAGCACACAAAAGTGCTTTTATACTTCCCCCAAATCCCACGCCCAAGTTGTTTTTTTAATTTATTTTATTTAATTAACTTTTATCCCCTTATGTCTTCCTTAAGTTAGGCGGCCAACTTTATGATATAAAAATATCATTAAAAACCCCTTATAACTCCCTTATCATAAAGTCAGTTAAAATATATCAAAAACACTAAAGTTAAATCTTTTAATTTAACTTTAATATTAACGTTATTTAAACTTAAAGCTCTGGACTGTGCTAATTGCCAAGATGGAACCAAGGTAAGTATTCACCAACATTCCCAATATAGAAATACTGCCAATTGACCAACTGATCACCCTGTGACTTACTAAAAATAGTAAGTGTTTGACAAAGTGTCCAAAGAATGCTCCAGAAGGCACACTGCAAAAACCCTGAAATACATTGAGCTGGGAAACACCAATTAAATTCAAATGGCTGACTGACAAGCCACAAACTCCCTCAGAAGGGTCCCCTAACCACCATGTTAGTCTACAGGGACCAAGGTGATAGACTAACCACAACTCCTGTCGACTGCCTAGGAAGGGGACATTACATATATCATATCCCTAACTTGTCGAGTTGGCATAATTCCATCAAATTGTAGCAAGTGGGAGAATTTTCAGATTTGGTTCAAGGGTTTTCATTCTACACATTGATGTTTAGTGGCTGTCCTATAATACTGAGCATAAAATTTTCAGATCTTGCATTGATGATTGCAATTGATTACTTGGGTTTGTGTGCGCGGAATTGTTCAACACTTGGAGTTTGAGCGATGATGATTCTAAGGTTTGTGATCTAGGGATTTGCATGATTGTTAGATTGCTTCACAAGGTAGTGCAAGGAGATTGTAAGAAGCCTACCTTAACACAATCAAATTTTTCTCCTTATTGGCTTAGTATTTAGATGTAGACAAAAAGATTAAAATACCAAATGATGAAGTTGTGAGCAAATCAATCCACATATGAGAGTAACATATTTAGGAAATGATGATGGCTTCTTATTGAATCAATATTTTGATTACAAATAGAGTATAGCTTGCAACTTACAATCAGATAATCTGATTTAGTAAATCAGAACTCACACAGTATGCAAAACAGCCAAAATATATATATCAAACCCTAGCCAAGAGATTGAAAGATGAAACCCTAGGTAGTCTTGATGAATTGCCCTTCGATCTTTGACTGAAATAAGGTTGTAGCAGCACTGGTGGTGGTCTGATATGATAGATTAAACTTTGTAGCAGCTGGTATGCAATTTGTATTTGACTGTAGATGGCCCAGAAAAGCTGAAACTCTTCAAAGATTGCAAAAACAGCTCAAAATATGGAATTGCCTAGCTTAGAAAGGTGGAGAATTAACCCAAATTGCCTCCTATGCTTGTAAAAGGTTGAAATATGATTGATGACGAGTCTGAAACTTGATTTCCAGCGACCTGAGATAATCTGGTATGGATTTTCCAGCCAACCCACAAATGCAAACTCCTCAAAACTAAAACCCACTATGCAAAAGAGGCGTTTTGTTCTTTGAAGTCAGAATATGGTTCAATCTCCTTGATTCCTTCTTGGATCAGTATTACCTCACAGGAGTTGAGCAAAGAAGACCTCGAGGGGTCCTCTTCCTTGGCTCTTGTCGCAAGAGAGTCGGAGGGTGCTCCCCTTGTTATCTCGCCCTTGCAGGCTCGTTTTCCTTCCCCTTAGAATGATCTAGATTGGGAGAACAATGACCTCTTGGTTGATGAGGACTAGGAGGGCACCTCTTCTTTATCTGTAGATTAGATTCGTGTGTGTTGTGCTCCCCTGCGCTTGTTTTATGTGTTCCTGAAGGACCCTTGTCACCCTTGTCGGTGCTTGGATACATGAGTGTTTTGTGTTGTAAATTTTTTCTATTTGTTACATCATTCTTCCTCTATTGTGCCTTATTTTTGACAATTGGGGATGATGCAAAGTGATGGGGGCATTTAGTCCTCCCTTCCATGGTGACCCAATTTTTTATTGTTATTTTGTTTTCACGTGCCCTTCTTCATGATTTGATATAGTAGGGGGTTGATGACAGTTCATTTATATATTATATATTACACCTATCTATCTATATTTATGAGCAACTCTGACCCCAAATTATCAGATCCCCCTGTCTCTTGTTCGTTATGACGTTGTTTGTCCTTTCCTTTTATCTTTCTCTTTTTTTCTTGCTCTGTGATGTTGTGGTATTTATGTGTTGTCCCTCGCATGTGCGACAACATTTCCATGATTACATCTTGTCATGTATCGTGGGCCACAACATCACTTTCTTCTCTCTCCTTAGGATGTCACGTGCCTTTGTGTTCAACACGCACCATCCTAAGGGGGGGCTATCATACTGCTTCGATTTTCAAAAGGTGTATTCGGTTGCAAACAAATCCCTTGTTGAAAATCTTTTATTTTTCAAAAACTGTATTCCTCAACTAGTACCCCTAGTGGAATTTTTCTTTCATCATAGATTCGTAAAGAAGGAATCTAAAAACTTTCCTTTGAGAAGGGAGTGCTTTTTTTGATGAAGAAGTCTGAAAACTTGCCCTTGCGGGGAAGTATTCTTCCTTTTGAATTCCTTGATGAAAGAGGTCTTTTGAAAGGATTCCTTGATGCTAGAATCATTTGTGAAAAATGTCTTTGCCTTTCAAACAGAGTGTCCTTTGAGTGGACCCCTTTTATTTTTGAGGGGTTCCCGAGGGACCCCTTTGAAAGCTTCTCCTTCAGTTGTTGACTGTCTGCGTGACTGTCTGTTTGCCTGCGTGGCTTTTTGTTATCTAACATGTTTTGTTTGCAGATTAACATGTTGCTTTGCAGGAGCAGCTGTGAAGCTGCTTTTCAATCAAGCTTGCAGGACCAAACATTTGTAAGGGCCCATTAGACTCTGCGGAGCCTCTCACGTTAGGCTTCCCTCAGGATCGAGCACCTGGGGCGCCTCCTTTGCAAGTCCAAGGACTTGTAAAGCTCTTTCATCCTGCGGGATCTCTTTGTTCGACTTTGTAGGACTGAGCACCTGCAGAGCCTTTTGTTCACTTTTTCGTAGGTCTGAGGGCTTGTGGCACATTTGTTCAACTCTCCTCAGGACTGAGTATTTGTGGAGCCATCTCCTCTCCCTGAGCATTCGGGTGTGTCAGATTGTGGTTTGCTTCCTTGACGGTTTAGGTATACTTTCTATAAACTCTTTTGATCTACTTTATCTTGCATTTGGTAGCACATATGCTCGCTAAAGTGGGGAAAAAATGTAATGGCATGCATTTGCACCCCTTGCAAATTCCCCATTTACACCCCTTACCTTAGAAAAATCAAACCCGATGATGCTATTCCACGTCCTCCGTTCGCTCTCCATCCATTTGGCAGCTGTCTGTAGTGTTGGTGGGGGAATTTCTGTCGGGGATGCTAGCGTGGCGGGTGGACGTCTGTGCAGTGTGTTGCCATCTTGACAGGATTCCCGCCTCTGGAATCTGTAGAGGCGTTACACTTCTCCATTAGCGACGAAGCATAAAGCCTCTGCCCCTTCGACCGACCTTGAACGGCTCCTTTGGCCTCCCTTTCATCTTCAAAACACTATCTCATTCATTCAATTCATATTCTACACACTTTTGGACTCTTCTTCACAGTTCTTGAGACTTCACTTGATCTTCTTCATAATTCTTCATACCTCACTTCATTCACAACACTTGTACCACCATTGGAGTTGCAACTTGGTGTCTTGCGAGACTGCTTTCTTCGTTGTTGCGGCAACCTCGACTTTTCCAAGCTTGCGAGCTTGCTCCTTCTCTCATTTGCCTTGAGTGCATGTGATTGAAGGTGATATGTTTCTATCTTTCACTTTACTTAGCATCATTGTTTGTTTACGTGGCATATTGTTGTTAGCATTGTTTGGTATTCTTCCTTTCAGTGCTTTCCTTTATCATATTTCTCCTATCGTTGCTATATTGGTTGTCCGTGGAGGTGGGAACACCAAAGCGGGGATTGACTACGACAGTGCTCTTAAAACAGTCCCAATATTTTTCCTCTTTGTTGTGTGTAGGTTCGTGTTGAAGTGAAGAGCTCGAGATAATTAACTCGTGGGTAAGAAGGTGCGCTTTCCTCACCCTCTTTTGTCCTTTCGTGATTCAATTAGTTAAAGTATTCTTGTTGTTGTTGTGCTGTTTAGTAGCTTTTACTTTCTGTGTTCATATCAAACCTTTTTTGTTAAGCAGCTAGTAGGTTCTCTGTAGTTTTGGGCTGTGTATCGCACTTTTTGTTTGTACAGACGCTAATGCCCCATTGAGACGCCAGCGCTGTGCGCTGTCGTTCGTGTCTTGCGCTTCCGTCCTTTGGCAGAGAGCTGTCAGAGGTATAGTCTAGGCTTTGGAAACCTGCTCTCTTAACCTCCTGAAACTCTCAGGTCAGTAGGAAGACAATGGTACTGAGAGTGCTCTTCTTTCTCTACCTTAAATGCTTCGCAATTTCCTAAACCTTTCATCTAGCTTGAGGTAGATTAGAGCAGCCTTCCGTTTGAGGCCCTCTCGTGACCTAGGGTCTTGCCCAGCTGGTCCCCCTCCTCTACATCGGGTTAGGGAGACAAATGTGGAGAAAACTGCATTCAAATGTCATTTCGAGTTCTTGGTGATGCCTTTTGAGTTGACTAATGCACTGGCTACATTTCAGTCATGTATGAATAGGGTATTCATAAAGCAACTTCGAAAGTCCGTTCTTATTTTCTTCGATGAGATTTTGATCTTTAGTAAGTCTTGGGATGAGCACATGAGGCATCTTGAGGTGTTGAGTATCCTAGAGGAAGAATCATTGTATGCCAAGGAGTTTAAATGTGATTTTGGTATGATTGAACTACTTTACCTTTTCCATATTATTAGCTCTAAGGGTGTTAGAGTAGATGTAGATACGATCAGAGCAGTTATGGATTGGCCACCACCCACAAATCTATTAGAACTCAAAGGATTTTTTGGGTTATGCGGTTTTTATAGGAGGTTTGTAAAGGGCTTCTCATAGGTGGCAGCTCTCCTCACAAATTTGACTAAAAAGTGGGCTTTTGTTTGGTTTGATGTAGCAGAATAATGCTTTTGATCGTTTCAAATAGATTATGTGTACTTGCTCCAGTGGTAGCTATTCTTGATTTCTCTAAGCCTTTTGAGTTGGAGTGTAATGCTTCTAGAGAGAGGATAGGAGCAATGCTAATGTAGGATAACCATAGTCAGACGTTGAGGGGTGCCAAGAGGAGTTACTTGGTATATGACAAGGAGATTTTGGCCATTATGCATGCATTGGCCAAGTTCAAATCCTATCTTGTGGGAGGGAGATTCATTGTAAAAACATACCATAATAGCCTCAAGTGCTTCCCAAGTTAGAAGGATCTTAATGATAAGCAGCAAAATTGGTTGAGTAGGTTGCAGGCTTATGACTTTGACATTGACTATGTCAAAGCTAAGAAAAATATTGTTGCTGATGTGTTGTCCAAGAGACCTTATTTATGCTCCTTAGTTGAGATATCAGCAGATTGGAGAGAGCTGATTATAGTAGAATATGTCAAGGATCCTTGGGTTACAGGCATTTTTTTTGGTACCACACAGGATGATAGGTACAAGGTAACTAATGACTTGATCTTCTATAAGGAGAGGATTTATTTGGTACCTAATTTGGGACTTAAAGCAAAATTTTTGAGGACTTTCCATGATGCACCTATGGCTGGACACCCGGGGTTTTTCAAAATATATAGGCAGATTCGAGAGAGGTTTACTTGGAAAGGGCTAAAAAATGAGGTCCTTAAGTATGTCAGGGAGTGTCCCACATGCCGGTAGAACAAAAATGAGCATTCCTATCGAGCTGGGTTGTTGCAGCCCCTTCCTATTCCCAATCAAAAATGGGAATGTATCTCTATGGATTTTATCATCGGTCTGCTGAAGGTTCAAGGAAAAGTTTATGTTGTTGTTGATAGATTGACAAAATTTGCTTACTTCTTTGCCATTACAACTTCATATATAGCAATATAGGTAGCTGACTTGTTTTTCATAGAGATTTTTAGGCTTCATGGGATGCCTAGGAGCATAGTGAGTGATAGGGACAGCAAGTTACCAAGTCTATTTTGGAAGGAGATTTTCAGATTGAGTGGGACTGAGGTCACTCCGCGTACCAGTTATCACCCATAGACTGATGGGTAGACAAAAAGAGTGAACAATTGGGTGGAAGGGTATCTCTGAATTACATATCAGGGCAGCAGAAGGCATGGGTTAAATGGTTGCACCTTGGTGAGTACTGGTACAACTCCACTTACCACACGTCTATCAGAATGTCACCATTTATGGCATTGCATAGATATGAAGCTTCAAGCTTTGTGGATTTACTTTTTGTGGACAGTAAGGTGCCTAAGGCTAGGGACTTGTTACAAGAAAGTCAGGATATAATTAAATCTTTGAAAGAAAACTTGCAACAAGCCCAAAATTAGCAAAAGATGTATGCTGATTAGCATTGTATAGAGCGCAATTTTGAGGTGGGTGCCATGGTCTACTTGAGATTACAACCTTACAGATAATGCACGCTTGAAAAGAGTGGACTAGAGAAGCTTAAGCCATGGTTCTACGGTTCCTTCATAGTCTCCAAGCGGATTGGAGAAGTGGCTTATGAGCTGGAGTTGCCAACAAGCAGTAGAGTACATAATGTATTTCATGTGTCTCACCTTAAAAAGGCACTGTGTCACAATGTAGTTCCTTCCTTGGAGTTGCCACCATTAGATGAGGAGGGTAAGTTAATTTTGATCCTCTAGGCTATCATTGATTGTAGGGAACGTACTCTATGAAAGCGGTTAATCAAGGAATATTTGGTTAAGTGGAAGAACCTACTTGTATGAACAGATTTTACAGCATCTGGAGTTGCAATTACTTGGGGACAAGCAATTTTGGGGAGGGGGGATTGTAATGTCCCCTTCCTAAGCTATGGTGGTTTTGTCAGGATTAGCCTATTCCTTGGGTTCCTATAGGCTAATGTGGTTGGTTAGGGGACTCCTCAGTTCTTGGAGATCATGTTGTTTAGCCTTTGGCAATTTCTTGGGGTGAGTTCAAGATTATAGGAGTATCTTTTTGACACTCTTTGGAGCTTTTTTAGGCACTTGGTCAAACACTTACTATTTTTAGTAAGCCACCTCCTAACACTAACTTAGCAATTCTGTGTTAGTTTTCCCATAGGATGTTCAGTCATGCAATCTAATGTTTATTTGGCGATTTTTTATGGCATGGGGAATTATTTTAAAATAATGTTAATATTATAAAGTTAATTAAATATTTAACTTAACGTTATTTTAATATTTTAAAGGTTACTTTATTAATAGGCGTTTTTTGGGACATAAGGAGTTTTCTAAAAGTTAAATTTAAATGAGTTTTAAAAGTGGATGCCTTATTGGGAGACATAAGGGGATTTATTAAATTTAAATGTAATGTTTATTTCCCCAAAGTGGGGGTGGGAGTTTTTGGAGGAGTATAAAAGTGTTTTGAAGAGCCATTTTGTTTTATGTTTTGAATTTTATTTGGAGCAACACACAAGTTGAACCAGCGTTCTTCATTTGCTTTGTAAGGACAAAAACCCTTCGGAGAACATCCACTTCGATTGTGAGAGATCATTCCTGGTGGATTTTACAGGTGACTTCATTCAAGAGTCGTTTGGGAGCTTCATTGTTCAGATTTTGCTAAGATTATAGAGGGTTTCATATCAGAAATTTGAGGGCATATCTAAGAGGTACGAACAACAGGTTGAAGGCACAATTTCTTGATTTTTAAAACCATTTTATGCTGGTTGTACCCTTCTCAGGTAGGCCATACACTTCCTAGAGGGGAGTGTGAATGTGGGAACCCTAGTGCCTAGTTTTGGGGCTGTTTGTTGGAGTTTTTTGGGGCTCCTAGACTGGGGGAACACTCAACAACATTTTGGAGGAGGAACCAGCAGGGTTTTGTGAAGATCTCAAGCTTTCATTGCATTCCTAGGTTGCTGGTCCAAGTTCAGATTTCCGGATTTTGCAACAGCAGCTTATGCGTATGTTCTAAATACTATAATAAGTGATATGATCATTAATATGTTGTAAAAACCCTCTTGTAACAACTATACTATGAATGTAATAAATCTGTAGCAGTTTTCAGTTTATTGTTGTTCTTGGAATAGTTGATTACAGCTCTTTATATTGCACATATTTCTATTGGATGTATTGTTGTTATTTGTCTATATTGCAAAACCAAACTGCAAAAAACATATCAAAAAACAAACACACAGAAAAGAAATATAGGGTGCAGATTACAAATCAAAAGGGGCTAAAGGGGTTGAAAGTCAAATTAAATTCTGCCTGGCTCTTAGACCTCTAGCACAGTAGCATAATTAATAAAATAAAGGGGAATGTTTATGTATATTACATCTGCTATTAAATGGTAGTACACATGAAGGGCGTCGTATAATTTCAAGGCAATAGACCTTCACTAGTGAGCCAGTAATAATATTTGGGTACTTGACTATTGATCACTGGAGTCAAAACAAAGGATGATATCAGTACAAAAATTCCTTGGCTATCCATTAGGTTGTGAATATGCACAGCTACTACCAATGATCAACGATGACTTTGGGATTGAATGCTATCACTGAAGCAGTTGTATGGTTGGTATGCCAATCGGGTGGTGTTAGGAACTGCACACTTCCTGTTTTAGTTTTGAAACATTATTTGAAGTTGACTGTAATCACCTATAAATCAAGGTGTGAGATTGCTGATGAAGCCATAGATGCTACAACAAGCCTTAGATACTACATCTTATGGAACGATTATAAGGTCAGAAATTTCACTGTATCTTTATCTTCCGTGAACTTGATTTGTGACAGCTGATATGAGAATGAGTATGTAATAGTCAATTGGAGGTTAGATATGTGTTTGATGTAATGTTCTATAGGAATGTTAGACAATGAGTTCTAAATGATTAAAAATTTCAATTGTTACATCTAAACAAGTAATTTCCACTAAAAGCAAACTCAGAAATATTAGACAGACAATCATTGCAAAGTGTTTGACGAAATGTCAATACACTAAAACTGAAAATTGTGGATTGTAATTAAGAAATTGAGGCAGAGTTCTTACAGTTTTATATTAGAGTTGTGTCAGTAGGGTTGTTGATTTATCTAACTAGGGGGATACATGTAGGTAGCATAATTGTAATCATGTGTTTTGTTTATGTTATATAATTGGAGCCAACAATGCTTTTGTCTTAATACGTGTTTTGACAAGAGTAGTGTGCTTAACTCATGTCTTGATTAGCATGTTTTGGTATTGAGATAGCTGTGTTATAAGCAACCCATCTCGTGGTCGATCTTATATGTAGGATTAAGACAGTCAGGGAATGGGGCTCTTATATATGGTCATCTCTCCCTATATCATAGTTTCAGTTTTATCTATTCTAGGTTGTTGGAAATGTCTAGTATGTTATTCTTCTATAGAATTTTGCTATATTGTTTTTCATTGGCATAACATCCTCTACCTATCTTGAAATATCTGTTGGGGACCCGTTTACCATCGTTGAAAATGTAGCTAGGAAAAAATAGTTCTTTCTCTATTTTCCCATTTGATGCTAAATGCAAAGTTGAGTTAGTTCAGAAGGTGAAGTCACAATTTACTTTTAGTGAAGGCCTTAAACATATGGTAATTCATTAGCCTATTGGGTCGGTAGCAAGATACAAGTGAACTGATGTATTTCTTAGGTATCATGATTTAATTAAGTTGTTTTCCTTGCATCAACAAAATTGACTAGCTATGGTGAATATGACTTGTAAGAGCATAGGTTTTAACCAATTCACTACGAGGTTTGTAATTATTTTGTATAATGTGTTGCATAATGAAATGGGCCAAAAAGATTCTAGTTTGTTTACACATGGTAAATACCAAATGGTGGTCTAAAGGTAGATGCATAAGCATCATGGAATGGGTCATTTGTATTAGACTTTGCTTTTAGAATTTCTCTCTCAATTTCTACTCATTCTTTGCAAAGGTTTTTACACTCTTGTTTTTAGCATTCTTTTAATGTTGCTGCTATTCGTGTCACATGTATAATGTTCATTTTGTTTGCATTCATGGAAAGGTTGTTGACATTGAAGGTTAAGGCACCAATCATCGGAAACTATTTTTTGCTAACAAGTTCATCTTATTGAATAAAGATTGATGGGCCTTCAACTCGTGGTTTTCTCGTAATGTTTGATTGTTTTTTTATTTTTTCAAAATTTTTCCTCAATTTTTTGAAGCAAATATATGTTATGACACTAGTGGCAATTGCTTGGCCTTATTAGTTCATGTTACACCCTGATTGTATAGTTACTACTGCATAGGAAGTACATTGTAATGTTTGAATCTTTTAGATGAATAAAAAACAAATTGTTCTTGTGATCAATTGAATGAGTCCTAATGATTGTCTCATTTGTCTGATACTTCTATTGATGTAATTCTTGAATGAATGTAGCATATAAGTTTTGGAATAATGTTATTCTAACTTTTTATGATGTTTTATATATACTGCCTTGTTTTGAGCATATGACTCCCGTTGTCGTGTCATGATGTGCAGGAAATAGGTTCATACCTCCAAGCAGAGGAGAGATATCACTCAGGGAGGAACTTGGTCGGGTAAACAGTAACGAGTACCAATTGGGCATACACACACATATTATAGACTGAGCAAGCTAAGTCAATTCGTTGAGTTAAGGGTAAGTCATCCATAGGCTTGTTTATTAACATTAGGAGTCGTATCTCTTCTGAATGCATGAATAAGTGATGCTTGCCAGTGTAACTGTATGTGGGATAATGTTACTGGTTAGGAGGTGGGCATGTGTATATGTGTGTATATATATATATATATATACGGTATGCACAAGTGTCCATAAGTATATTCATGTCGATACAAACGTATGAGAGTAGATGGATATGCCATACGTGTGCATTAATATAAATACACTTATGAATACGTATACATAGAGGAAGTATACAAGTATACATACCCACAACCAACCTGTTATATATATGTGAATATGAATAAATATTATGTTGATATTACCTCGTGTAATGTCCCCACCCAGCTAGCCGCTCAGAACGCTTCATTGCCTTTCAACTCCCGAAGGCAATTGATGAAGTCAGGGAGTCATTTATTTAATTATTGCCTAAGTTTCAAAAATTATTCTCTAAAGGTGATATTAAATAATTAATTAAATCATTCTAGGTAAAGTGACTTAATGAAATTTCACAAGAGTGACTTATGGAAATATTTATTTTTAAGAGACTATACAAAAGTCACTTTATTTTTTGTTTGAGCCAATAGAAGGAAAAAGGTCATTTTGTCGGGCCTTTTGTTGAAAGATGAAAAAGGGAAATGAGGAGTGGATTCGCACCTTTTTGAATACACATGCTTTTGCTCACGGAAAGAACTCTCTTTGGCATAGACATGGTCGAGCTTGTTGATTTAGGGTTTGGAACCCATTGCTACCAGTTTCGGGTGTGAGACAATCATCCCTAGCTGGCCACAGTTGGAGGTCTTGAAGTTAAGGAAGGAAAGATTAATATCTTCAGGTTTCGTGTTTCTTTGCATTGAGATTTCGCGGCTACAGGAAACGATTTTGGAGGAGTTTCTGACATTTTCCTGAGGGCGTAACTTCTTGCACAACCCAGGCACTATGTTTCCACTCGTGGTTTGCTTACAAAGGACGTGGGAGCTGAAATAGGGCGAAATCTGTGTGACGTGTTGGTGTAAGAGGAAAACGACTCACCCACAGTGAAACCAGGGTCGTGGGCAAGGAAAAAAAGCCTGTACAGGTGACATCTAAGGGATTGAAAGTGGACGCCTCAGCAGATTAGCAAAACGTGCTTCTACAGAACTAAAACGTGGATTTCTTGATGTATTCTGGGCGCTGTTGGAGGATTCTCTCATGGCTGAATATTTCCTCTATTCTCCAGGTTTGAGAAGTTACTTATTATCCATAGACTGACTTTTGGTGCTTATATGCAATCCGAGTTAGAAGATTTCATTGGCTGTGTGTGTTATTTGCTGTCTAGAACCCTATACATGTGACTGCAGCTAGTATAAAACGGGAATGGACATTTGTATCAGTTTGAATCCTATTATTACCAGGTTATAAAGCTGTGATAGTGAAAATACAGTAGGATTGACTGAAAATTGTCCCTATTACAGACCTAGTAGTAGTGCAGATCTGCTGCTCATGATTTCTGGGTTTATACAACAACAGAATATCACCATTATAACATTTACTTGGTTTCCTCGAGGTCTGAAACTATATTTTGTTGTAACCTTATGGTAATGAAATCTGAAGCATTTCTGGGTTGGGAAATTCTGTTACATTTTTCTGTACAGTCATGTTTGTGAATGGAGCTAAATCATTAACACTGACACAAAAAAATGCTGAGAGTAAAATCTAAGCTGGTTGTATGAATTCTCAAATACTTTAAACTCAGAAAGTGGTATTCTAAACTACTGTATGTTTTAAACACTGCTACTAAACTGTTGCATTGTATGAGCGATGTTTATTTATATGCCATTAGCATTGTTTAATTGGCTGCATGCACAATAACCTATGTGGTTTATCTGATCTGAATGCATCAAACGAGCTCCCTTCAAATCAAACAACCAACAGAGAATTATAACAGCATATAATCAGCTCACATATCAGGGGTTTATCCAATTCCAAAGGAGTCAAAACAGAAATCTTAGAGCAAAATTTTGCAAGGCTCATTGCACCTCGGAATCTACGTATACACATATATATACATATACATAAGTATGTATAATGAAAGTATGCTGACTGGCTCGCAGTATACGTACATTGTAATTTAAAATGTATATGTATATACATGTATATATGTAAAGGTAAATATATTTATATATTTAATATTATATCAAATATGTATATAATGTAGTCTTTACAAAATATATATATATGTACATGAGATTATTTAAATTATTAAATTTAAATAATTATACATAGATATATATATAATGTAAATTAAAACTATACTATATATATATTTTAATATAATAAAATAAATATATAGATATATTTTATTAAATGGAATAGAAATCGAATGAAGTTAAAATAACACTTTATTTTAATATCATTAAGTGTTGAAATGAAATAAAGAATTAGAAGTATGAGACGTTTTCTCAAAAATAAATATTTCCTTCAAAAGTCGAACAACTCTTGGAAATTAAGCATTGTGACTTCAAAGTAAATCAAATGGTATTGGCAAAACCCCGCCATGCTTCAAATATTTCTTTTAAACTATATGGAAACTATGAGATGGAAAATAAAAAGGAAATAAAAGTTTCTCGTGAAAATGGCACGTGTAGAATCGCGCAACCATGGCCAAGTTGACTGAACGTGGCTAAAATGAAGTCGATTGCAGCCATAAAAATGGGAAAGGTGGACGCCATTTGATGAGGAACTTTGTCTCTGCATAAATCTTCACTTATCTTTACCTGTTGAATCGTGCCTATACCTGTAGGTGTCATCGAATGGGACTTGTCTTCTGCCACTGCATTTGATACACGTTTTTGAGAATTTGTCATGTGCAAAATGAACTTTCTTCATTGCTGTCATCAAATGAAGGTCGGAAACTTCTCTAAAAGGCGCCACATTTCTTGTTTGAACTATTCCAAACCCTGTTGGCAGCTTGGACGCCTTAGGAAGAGGAATTTGTTGAGTTTTGAAACACTATATAAAGGCTGCTATGCTTATTCTTCAATACACGAATTTAGAATTTTGCAAGTTCGATTTTGTTCTTTTCAAGAAGTTTATAAGTAATTTCTGATGAGTTTATTCTGCTGTGAGTGTGCATTATTTGCTGAGAGTGAATTTTATCCTGTTATGAGTGAATTCTGTTCTGCTGTGAGAGCAATCATCAATTCTGGAAAGTAATATTTACTTGACAGAGAAATCACTTCTGTCATTCATCATCTCTGAGAGTAGTAAGTTAAGATTATCTCCAGTTGTGTTAAGAGCCCAATTTCAGAAGTGGTTGGAAATCCTTTGACTGGAAGCTAAAGGTGTAGCAATTTCTCACTAGAGCAGCACCTGTGGATAGCTATTAACAGGCATGTTATCTCTTTTATTTTTCCATGTTTTGCTGCTCTGGTAATCAGAAGAAAGTCTGTTTTATACCCTCTGTTTGAAAATGAATAGGGAGTAAAGATTGTTTATATGATATACTTAGGATTGAATATCTGAAGAATGATTTCAATTACAAAGAGATAATTTAGGAAATAGAAAGGTAATTGCATGGTTTATACTATTAGCTTTGCATTCATTAGTAGACGGATTTATTGATGCATTGAAGAATAAATGGCATTATTTGTACTGACTCCATATAAGGAGTGTATGCTTGTATAGCTATTTAATACTAGGGAATGAATTGAGGGATTTTAATAAGTTACAGATCACAACTAGTTATAAATTAACTTAATCAAGTTAATGAAGCTCCTAGGATGAGAGTGTCTAGTATAAGGGAGATAGTTGTAAGTACTTGTTAGATTGATCTCCGTTCTAGTAGTTAGCTTGGAGTAGGACGTCTAGGGTACGGACTACCCTGAATAGACTAACCTACGCGTAGAGTAAGAAAGCCTCAAGTCAAATTGACCCTGGCTAGTGCATGTGATAGATGACCTACGTTCTTGATTGAATGTAAACACTTTGGCCAAAGTAGTGTTAGGAACAACTTACACTTAGTTGTGGTACTACATTGTCAGTTCACCGTGGTCCCGAAATACATACTAGTTCAAGAGTTGCCGTATGCACAGAACCTAGATATGTAGGAACACAACACTATGCCCAGTTGGTAATCGTTAAAGGATACCCCACCAATCTCTTTTTCGAAGGGAGGGCTGTTCATTGTAAAATGATTGTGCGGGGGACCGCATTATAAGTCCGTGGTTGGCGGAAAAACGCCCGAGTGATGTTTCTCCTCCTCAACAATTGGCCGATGACCCAAGATTTGACAAGACGGACTCCTGGACCTTCTTTCCTCTATTGGTGCCAAAAGCCTTCGGGCTATGTATGTATTTCATTCTTCTTTACTTTGTTGTTTCTTTTAGAATGAAATAATTAAAGTTGCAAATTGATATATCATGTTTATGTATTTGAAAGGAAAAATTTTATCATCATGGCATTATTCTTATTTATTGTGGTTGAAATTAAAAGTTTTAAATTTGACGTACAAGTTTGGTCGTCACAGTTCACATTGTTTGATTGCTAAACTCACCATAAAAAAATTGCAAGCCTTCTATCCCTGCCCAGCTTTTCTATACAAACTTGGGAGCATAGAATTGTTGTTACACTAATGGCAATTCTTTGGCCTGTTAGTTTATTTGTATCTAAGTTGGCACAGTGATAACTTGTTTGAATTAACACTTCTTAGGAATAACTTCCTTGAGTACAACAATTTAAGAGATCTTTGGTAATATGAAGTTCTATGATATTTAAAACATCTGTATCTTATAGCTTTTTGTTCAATTTTAATTTCTGTTCATACTATAACCGCCTTCGCTGATCTAGCCTTCACTTCTTTTGAGTGCTTAGACACAACACTATAAATTTTGTATTTGGAATATGTGGGCTTGTCGTAAAGGATAAATAGGCAGGCTATAGCTGTTAATTACAATAAAATGAATGGTGACAAATTTTTCCAAGTTGGGGTCATTTTAGTGGTAAATTGTAATGTTTTTATGGGATTTTTCATCTTTATTGAATGATATCAAGCAACATCTTTAATGACTTTATGATATAATTGATTGCTGGTACTGTCAATATTTTATTTTTACTATCTTTATCTTATATCTGTTTACAGACTGAGTGTTCGTGAACTGCAACGCCTTAACAATTTAAAGGATGATGTAATAATTCAAGGCGACGTCTTGGTTGTGTCTACTGGTAAGCATTGACAAAGATTATGCAATTTTTTGAAGTAATTTGTTTTCATTTATTGTTTTTGATGCATACAAGACATTGAAGTTTGCATTCCCATTTCTCTGCTTTATTCATGGGAGTTTCACACATTACTAATTTTCTACTTACTTCTTTGTTGAAAATTGTGCATTTGAAATTTTGAACTTATTAGGAAAGACAATTATTCATAATGTAAGTATTGAATTAATATTTGCATTTTCAAATATGGAATTGTGTCCTTTATGTAATTGCACCTCGAGTTCTCTTGCCTAAATTTACATGTTGCTTACCATTCCAAGTCTCCAATGTTGACTTATATTATTAATTTGTGCATCTGTAACTGGTGGTTAGCTTCTCACATCTCAGTGGTTTTGGTTTTCTCCTAGGATACATACTAGTGTTTCATGGTGACACATCCCCAACTTTTTTATAGACGATTTGGGGATGGTGATGTCCTAGAGATGGAAGGACAAGGACGAAACATCCCCTTGTTGTCCACAAGATAGTCTTGTATTTTAGGGGACATCCTTGCGGATAGTCCCCTCTAGAAGAGGCATTTAGGGATGTACGGCTAGAGGACCCCCACTACCAAAAAAACACATTTTTTAAAATTGCAGTTAATCTCCATAAATTTTCTTTTCATAAATATTCTATGTTTCCAGTTTGGCACTTCCTGTGCCCAAATGTGGGTTTGTTTCATACCTAGTTTGGATTTGAGGCTGATTCATTGGGGATTTCTATTCAGGTGTATATGGACAACTAACATTTGTCATGAATAAACTTGCATGAACTCATGAGAAATTTGGTAGAAAAGTCATGTGCCTTGCATTGAACCCTATGTATATCGATTTTAAATTTTTTGAAAGAACTTTTTTTGGTCTTACATTTTAAGAAGGAAAAAACAAAAGGGTGAAAACACTAGATGTGACAAAAATCAAACCAACCTTAGAATTGTGGGCAAAAATCCCACAGGAAGACAAATTTGAACTTTAAAAAGTCATTCGATTGCAAGAAGACAAATAGATACTTGTATAAGCCATTTGAATGAGAGAAAAATAGCATTGGGATGGTTAACTATGCTTAATCTTTGGTACTTCCACAATTTTAATGGGAAAAATAATATCCCATTTTTCAAATAATATTTGTTATGTTAATAATATTTATTATTAATAATAAAGATTTATGTAAATAAATTAAATAATTTTTTTTTTCTTTCTTGATTCGTAAGTGCTTTTGTAGACTGGAGCTATGAACTAGAGAGGTCACAAATAGGGGACTGCAGGTCAAGCCTGTGAGCACATTGGATCAGTGAAGGCATAGTGCCTATGATCACAACAGCCCAGCGAAGACTTGAACCTTGGTGGCCACAACAACAATGCCACCACTTAACCATCACACTATGGGATAAACCCTTATAAATTAAATAAATTATTAATATTACTATTTATAATAAAAAACTAATAATGTAAATTAATTTTAAACATTAATAAATTAATAAATTAATAATATTTATTAATATTATTTTGTTATTATTTTTTAATATTATTTTTTTATTAATTTTATTAATATTGTATAAACTATAAGGCTTATAAATATTAATATACATTAAAAATTTAAAAATATTAGGAAATATGAATATTTTGTTTCATATTCTTGACTTGAGGCTATAAATGTGTATATATTTATGATTTTTATATGTTGTTGTATTGACAAACCTAAAATGAAACCAACCTCCATTTTTTTTTGATTGAATTGGTGAAGCAAACCAATGAACCTGCACTTGAACAAGTACCAAGATTAGTAACTTAGTAAATATTTGTAAGTCTCTAAATCCTAATTACAATTTCATGGGAAGCAGGTGAACATAAATGAAAACAAGAAGAAAATAAATAAAAAAGAATAACACTATTCTACTTCTTCAATTGTGCAGTCCTCACCTTTTGCCACTCTTTATTTTGTCTTTTATTATATATTAATTAGTTAAATAAAAATATTTATATATTTCATATTTATTATTTTTTTATAATTTAGTTGCAGGTTCTATAGGGGCCCACATGCATGGAAACAAAATGTATACATAAAGACAAAGCCAATTTAAACTAAAATAACAAGATAGTAATCTCATAATTGCTTGAACAAAAACATAGTACAATAGAGAGTAGCAAAAAGAGACTCCTAATAATAAACTAGCTACAAATGCATAGAAGCTGCTATGGCACCACCTTGTTTATTAATAATCATCACCCTAAGCTCTACAAAATCTGTCCTAGCTGCCCTAATAATGTCACTCTTAAAGAACAATAGAATGGTGAAAGATTGTCTACACAGAAAGCCAAATCTTGACAAAAGATGGCTACTTCTTCAAAATGATAGGATGAAGAATTTTAAGGACAAACACGAGGACCTCCAAAATTACTAGAATGGATTCTACCAATCTCTTCATTCAAGATTTCCTCTACACACAACACTTTTGCATACATGTAAGGGCATGTAAAACCCATTCCCTCACCACAGGATTAACAACTCCTGCTTCAAGCTTGGATACAGATTTTTTAGCTATCAAATCCTTGATAAATTTGACTCTTGTTTTGCCTAGGCTATCTGTGCTAAGTATATCTTCAATGAGGGCTAAAGAGGAATAGCCCCAAATCTAGAAAGTGCACTTGAGCCAAAGGTTTGAAACTACACCATAATAGGGAGAATCACGACCTCCGTTGCCTTTGTTTGCCCTATCAAACATAGTCAACTGGCAACACAAATCTTGCAAGGAAAAACGATAGAGATCCCAACAAACAACCATGCAAAGATACACCAAAAGATCACAAACAACATTGTATATAATGCCATCTTGCACAAGCACACAAAGGAGAAGCTTAATGGTACATGTGAGGTATAATATATGGCACAAAATGACGGCCAAAAATAAAACACCCAGCTCAATGACACAAAACATAAATCATTTTAGAGAACATAAATTAGGATCGGGAGGTGAAAAAAGATGCATCATCTCGAATTTAAGGTGGTAATCTATCTTCCATTGGCCTCGATCAACACTTATCTTCACCAAAAAAGTTTGTTGGGATACACCAATATTAGGTAAATAATCTACTATATTGTTCCTCTCTTGGAGACATTGACTATATATAATGACATCAAAGTTGCCACATATCAACTTCACTTCTTTGATGATGCTTTTTAATTTCCAATAATGCAAGCCATCCTTAAGGCATACACATGTTATGATTTGTGCATCCCCTTAAACCTCTAAGAGCTTAGAATTCAAAGATTTGGCTAATTCCAAGCCTTCAAGGAGCACTAACACTTTTTCTTTGTTGTTGGACTTAGTGCCAAGGAAGAAGGATCCCCTTTTTAAGGAGGAGCTAGAATGAGAGCGAATAACAACCCATACATTAGGAGTATTTGGGTTACCTTTAGCTGCACCATCAAAATTTAGTTTAAGAAACCCTACTCGAGAAGGTTTGCATTTGCAAACTAAACTTTTATTTTTATTTTTGATTACTAGGGGGCATAGCAGCAAAAATTGTTTGGGGAAAATATCGACAAACCAAAAGTTCAGGATTTTTTGAAAAAATCAGGAAAAATTGTGAAAAAATTGGATTTGAAAAAAAATGTAAAAAATATTAGAAAAAGAGAGAAATGCTACTCTTTTTTGAAATTTAAGGTCATTTCCATAGCATAGAGATATAGAGAGCAAATAAAATAGAGATTTTAACCCATAAATTGTAGAAAGCTTGCATGTTGTTTATCAAGTTTATGTTTGTTGAGCTTAAAGGCATCTGTTTCTTGCTTAGGTTGTGAACTAAAGATCGTTTGGAGCACCTCATACAATAGTGTATATGTGAGATATGGAATCAATTGTAATGTAAAATCTTTGCAGAAATGACAACCGAAAAAAGTGGAAAAGGCTAGTGTATGGAGTCATAAATGATATAAGTGACCAAAAGCTTTGAGAAGGCAATGACATGAATGAAATAAAGTGGAGGATGAAAAAGTGTGATAAAATAAAGGATTGGCTAAGGGTTAAAATCTTAGGCAGATACTCTTTAAAGTTGTGCAAGCTTAAAATCAGAGACAGTGCATTACCAGTCCAAGAGAATGGTTAAAATCTTAGGCAGATACTCTTTAAAGCTGTGCAAGCTTGAAATCAGAGACAGTGCATTACCAGTCCAAGAGAATGGTTAAAATCTTAGGCAGATACTCTTTAAAGCTGTGCAAGCTTGCAATCAGAGAATGGAATCTGAATTCAGGGTAATGCACTGTCTCTGATTTCAAGCTTGCAAAATGCTGTCTTTGAATTATAGACATAATCTGCATGCTTGGCATAAAAATGGGTGCGGGATTGAAATCTTTCAAGAGCTATTTTATAAGTTTTGAACATGAAGTGAAATTATTTTTAATATTCTCTATATAAAGTAAAGTGCCTATAGGCTATGCAAGTTATAGATTTAGTATTAGACATTTACATACTTTCATTTCATTGCTGCAGTCATCATCAATGAGGAACCTCATTGTTTTTCATTTTGGAATAGTACAACCTTGGACATTTTGCAATAGTTAGCTAAAAAAACTAGACGAAAACATGACAACCCTGCAACCTGATAGCGGGAAGACTATAACTGATTTGACTTGACATTTAAATGATGATTAATCTATGACAAAAAGAGAGACAAAGTAGTATGATCATTGATTTTTGTATAGGTACCACAAATGTTTTTTTTTGGGGACCTTGGGACAAACTTGGGCCATATGAGGACTTCAAAATCTTTGGGAAAAATTCGATCAATGTTTTATTTGAGGGCAATAGAGTCAAACCTATCACCTAACATCTAAACATACAATGAACTTAAAATGATACAATAAAGTTATTTACAATTTGGACTGATTTGGTGTAGACTGCTCATTCTTTTTGTAGGTTTCATATGTAAAATTTTGACTAACTTGGTCATCAAAGTTAGCTTCTGAAGTTTGCTTGGCATGGAGGTGGTAAATGCTATAACTATTTATAAGGTCACCTTACATAGGCAAGACTAGTGAAAATGGTTGGAATTGCTTATTTTGATTAATGAAGAATCCCTTGCTTTATTTTACTGTGGTTTACTTTATTTTAGGGCGTATTGACAAGATTGCAAGCTTAAAGTTCAAAGGAGAAAGGAACCTGTTCACGTGTGTATGTAGGGCAGATTGTAGAGTCGACGACAGTCACCCTTAACTTATCGTGACCTTGATTTATAGAAGAAAACACACCAAATTTAGAGTTTTTAACGCGATTTATGGTGATTTTTTCACGATTTTCAACAATTTTTCGCTAATCAATGGTTTGCAAAAAATCCCGAAAAAATCGGGGGAAAAATCGGCAAGGTTGAGGATTTTTTAAAAATCGCGATTTTTTCAGGATTTTTGCTTCTATGAGTAAGGGTATTCATGTTTCATATTTATATAATATAATCATAATATTGAAAATTTCAATATATATGAACTATATTTATATATAAATTAATATATATATATATATATTCCCCAATCAATGGTCTACAAAAAATCTCGAAAAAATCGGGGGAAAAATTGGCAAGGCTTAGGATTTTTTAAAAATCGCAAATATTGCAAATTTTTAGGATTTTTGCTTCTATGACTAAGGCTATTCATGTTTCATATTTATATAATATAATAATAATATTGAAATTTTCAATATATATTAACTATATTTATATATAAATTAATATATATATATATATCATAGTTGCCGCGAGATTGGTACTGGTACTGGTACGGGAGACCGGTACCGGTACCGGTACAACTTTTTTTTGAAAATAGGAGACAGGGGTACTTGGAGACGCCATTTTCTTAATATAAATTAAAAAAAATAAAAAATAAAAATTAATAATTTATAGAAAATCTGAAAATAAAATTAGTAATTTATAGAAAATCTGAAAATATGATGACATTGAACTTTCAAAACAATAATTTAATCACTCTTAGAAGCATCAAATACATTATGCTTTAATTTTTAAAGTTTCAAATGTTTAAACTTTAAAGTTTTTTAGGTATTTTAGCAGGAGACGTCGTTTTCTGCAGCAGGTGACGACAGGGTACTTGGGAAACTTTGGCGGAAGTCTCCAGCCTCCTGGAGACGTCTTCGGAGACGATACCGGTCTTTGAGACGCGTCTCTGAGGGGGGGAGACGCGTCTCTCGACAACTATATATATATTACTTATTTTTTTGGCAAGAAAAGCATTTTATTCAAAGATCATTAAATTTAAATACAACACAAAGATTCCCAGACAACAACAGTTGTCATAAACAATCAATATAAGTAAGGCCCTCAAGGGGCACCTACAAAACAACTAGGAAACATGCCTACTAGTATTAAAACTCCAACCATGACATATCTTCCTCATCTTTGCCAGACTTCATTCCAACTGGTCATCTTGAATAAGCTTTAGAATTTGTTGAGATTTACCCTAAGCCTAATCTCCCCACCAACAACATTCCAATTTCGCATTCCTTCAAAAGCCCATTTTGCCAAGTAGCCAACCATCTTGTTCCATTCTCTGGGAATGTGAACAAAGGAAATACATTCAATTTTTTTTGGCCAAATCAAGAATTTGCTTGGCCACTAGAGCTAGTCTCTAAGAGGACTCTTGAAAATTCTTTTCATTTAGTTTGGCAAATAGTCTTTTGCGACCCCATAGAAAAGGCCTTTTCGAGAGCTATAAGTATTGCTAAGCCTTCCAATAGATTATTAGAATGCTGCCCCATATAGGTAGAAAAGAGAAATTGGACGCAACCATCATTATCATACGCCAACCATCTTGTTCCATTCTCTGGGAATGTGAACAAAGGAAATACATTCAATTTTTTTTGGTCAAATCAAGAATTTGCTTGGCCACTAGAGCTAGTCTCCAAGAGGACTCTTGAAAATTCATTTTATTTAGTTTGGCAAATATTCTTTCGTGACTCCATAGAAAAGGCCTTTTCGAGAGCTATAAGTATTGCTAAGGCTTCCAATAGATTATTAGAATGCTGCCCCATATAGGTAGAAAAGAGAAATTGGACGCAACCATCATTATCATACCCTATAGCACCAATCTCTGCAACTCCTGGGTTACCTCGAGAATTCAAGATGAACCGACCGTATTGATTTTAAGGAAACCACTAGTAGGAGGGGACTACCATTTCTCTTCACCTTTGCAAAGACTTGGGCACAAAATTTTTACTTTGCTACATTGGAAGAGAAGACATGGAGAGCTCCAAAAGCTTAACAAGTCGAGCATCAAAGAATGTGAGAGGCTCAACTATATTCAATTTAGCTTCAATTGTCAAATTTGCAAAATTCTATGTTGACATTCCTCAAATATTCTACAGTTTCACTCCAACCAGATCTGGCAAAGGATAAAAGAAGGGCCAATTTCCCAATATGCCATGAGGAAGGAAGCAAAAGTAGGAGGACAACCCATACTTTACTAGAATTCAAATAATGAAGCAGCATAGACAATAGGTCTATTCCAAGTCTTCCACCATAACTTCCGAATTCCAGAGAAAAAGGGCATTGGAAGAAAAGGTGATTTGAGCATTCTTTGTTACCACCATAGAGTACACAAATGGAGGTCTTGTAAAAACCTCTTTTCCTAATATTATCCTAGGTGAGGCACTTATTGTGATTGAGAAGCCACAAGAAAAAAAAAATGCTTTATTGCCCCTATTGTTTATCTAGAAAAGCCTTTCCTTTATAAGTGTAGCCCCTCTTTTCAGAGTATTCAAAATCAGAGAACCTTCCCTAGTGACCTCCACTCTCGGAACCTCATCCACCTCTTCCCAACTATTTGTAATTGAGAATACTAGCCTATGGCTGGTTTGGATTTTTATACCATTGCCAATAAACTCTAATTGATGGAGACCAAGACCTCTTGCATTTTTAGGTCTACACATCAAATCCTTGCTTACAACGCTCCACTTTTGGGTTTCTAGATTTCCAACTGATTAAGATTTTTTTTGAGGGAGCATCAATTTCCTCAAGGAAACCCTTTGGAGCAGCTAAAAGTAAAAAGCTATAGATTGACAATGCCTGCAAAATAGATTTTAAGAGTGTTAATCAAACCACAAAAGATAGCCATCAAAAAGTTCAATGGCTAACCTAATGCAAAATCTAGCCAAAATTTTCTCCCAGTGATTCCTCCTAATATTGCCAATTGAGAGGGGAATTCCAAGATATTCCAAAGACATCAATCCGATTTGAAGATGGAGAATCTTTGCAAATCTACATTGAATAAGCATTGGAGTATTAAAGAAGAAGATGCTAGACTTATCCTCGTTGATCTTTTGACCAAAAGCAGATAATTATGTATCTAGCACTTTCCTAAAATTGGTAATTTTAACCATTCCCATCAATGTTGTATCATCCATGAATTGGAAATGAGATTTAGAAATGAGATTTTGATTCCATGACCAACTCTAAATGAGACCTCTCTCTTTGTGATGTTTCAACAATTTGTCCAAACCTTCAATCATTAAAATAAATAAGTATAGAGGTAAAGGATCTCCTTGTCCGTGTCTTCTAGAAGTTGAGAAGAGAGTTGAAGGAATGCATTGATTAACACAGAGAAGGAAGTGGACATCACATAGCTCATCACCCAGTTAACCCAATCTACACTAAAACCAAAAGCTAAAAGGATTTTCTAAAGAAATGAGCGGCCAACTCTATCATAGGCCTTGGACATGCCAAGTTTAATAGACACGACCTTCTTCTTAGAAGTAGACATGGAGCGAATAACTTCAGCTGCCACAACAATACAATGCAAGATTTGACGCCCTTTCACAAATTCTCCTTGTTCAGGAGAAATCAAGGAGGCTAAACACTTCTTTAAATGCTTTGCAATCAACTTTCCAAAGACAAAGCTCCATCTTTTTTAGGAATTAGAGCTAGAAAAGTGGAGTTGATAGCTTTGAGCATCCTTTTATTAGATTGAGATTCTTGAACTTCCAACAGGTCTACATTATAATATCCCAAAATTCCTAGAAGAATTCGAAAAGAAAACCATCATGTCTAGGAGATTAGCCTCTCTTCATTTGGAAAACAACAGACCTAAGATCTTCTATCGATATAGGATTTAAAAGAATCTTATTCATTTCCTTTGAAACTAGGGAGTTAATACACTCAAGAGTGGGCCTCTCTTCTTCAATAGCCTCAAGACCCCTTGCCCTCCAAATAGTGAAGAAAACTGTTTGACAACTTCTTTGGAGATGTCCTAGAAGGAGGTCAATAGATTCCCTTGAGTTGAGGTAAGAGAAACTATAGTGTTTCCACTTTTATGTTCCTTTGCAAAATTGTGAAAGAATGAAGTGTTCCCGTGTCCTTGAAGCCAATCAATCTGGTTTTTTGTTTCCAAAATATCTCTTCTTGAAGCTCCCATTCTGAAAGTTCCTTAGCACATATTGATTCTTCCCTTAGAAGCTCCTTAGACGTGGTCACGTCTTCATCTTTAATTTTAAAGGTAATTATCTCTAACTTATTTTGAAGAAAGGTCTTAATTCGAAAAGTATTTCCAAAATATACCTTATTCCACCCTTTTAGCTTAAACTTTACAAATTGGAGTCCCTTAAAGAAAAAGTACATAGCTGTACCATAACCAGGATTCCGTTGCGTCCACCATTCCTCCATTAGCTTATACAAATTAGAATCTCATAACCACATGAGTTGGAACTTAAAGGGAGGATTTTTTTTTAATTGGAAGGATTGAGGAGGAAAATTTAATTGGCCGATAATCAGAGCCTTTCTAGCCTAGTATTTTTGACAATGAATTCCAATTGATTCCAACCCAAAATTCAGAGACAAGAAACCTATCCAACCTCTTTGAAATAGATTCATTGTCACATCTACTATACCAAGTAAAATTCCCATTTCTTGGCATCACATCCATCTAATTGAGAAATGAAATGTTATCCTTCATTGCAGTAGAAGAAGGGCAAAGATGATCATTACCCCCACTTATCTCACCAGATTGACTATTGCATTAAAGTCCCCAGCTAGAATCCAAGGTAAAGAAGGAACTAAAGAATGAACGAATCTGTAATGACCCAAGTCTGATTTTGTCGTAAACTTCTGATTTCTTTGCGCTGGCATTTTGTCAAACACTTGACATTTAGGTAAGCAATAGAATTATATATCATGCTCTTTGCAATTCATTTATATACAATAAACATTCATGATACTTGAAAGGCATTATAACAAACACTTGTCCTACATGCCATTTGCAACAAAGAGGCAAAAATATAAAACAATGTAGTGGCTGCTATAAGAACAGATTGCAGAGATAAATTTAATTATTTTCCAAACCTCATACAATTTGCAATGATCTTATATATCTACAGTCAATATTCAATGGTCCAAGCTCACCAGCCAAGAGTCTTCCATCCTCAATGCCACGTCCAAACTTTCCTAGAAGCTGGTTCGCGATTGCAGTAGCAATAATAGTGAAATTTCAGACTTCCCATGCCCTCACACAACTGCAGATAACTCTAAAACGAACCCACGACTCCCTTAGGAAAGATGGTGGCCAGCACATACAACCCCAAACGCCTTAGTCACAACTCTATACAACTCATGGTATTCAAGGTGAAGTGCTTGGCAGATATGAGAGTGACATTTGGCAATAAGTTTCCCCACACCAGCACTAAGGAGAAATACCACTCAGCATTCTATAAAGATCAACACCTGACAATGGTATAAGTTCGCACCTAGGAATGGAGGCTCCACGATTCCTTTAAAATCAACTCTTACGCCCAGCCATAACAATACGTATGCTCAGCAACAATAACTTTAGCAGCAACCCTTCAGACACAACATTCCATTTCATAATCTTCAATATGTAATCACCTAGCTGAAAGTGTTTCCTACGCCCAAAAAGGAAGACATTTCCATTCAATCGAAGTTCTTTTTCCAATCACGACATCCACCTTCTTCTTGTACTCTTGCCAATAACAAACAAATTGTCTTGCCTGGCAAGTTTTCGCAAGTTGCATATCTTCGATCTTTCTGCAAATATTTCAGCTCAAACTAAGACTCGAAATGAATCTCACTATATTAACCAGGGAGGATCTTTCACCATCGTGGCTAATCTTCTTCAAGAGGGATTTCGTCCTCCAGAAGGATGAGATGAACTGAGTTCAATCCCATAGAACCACAAAGGTTTCTCAAGAAGAAATCATAATGATTTGCATGATGCAAATGAGCTCACAAAACCTCCTTATATACTTTTCTTGCCAAACTTTTTGGAAGATACAATTTAAAATTCATTTTTTAATTAAAAGCTCCTTTTTGCTCCAAAAGACCCTTTTATCAAAATAATGATAAAATTTGATATGCAAGGTCTCAATACTATAGGTTCATGATTTAAAACTTTTCATCCTCTTTCTGACGAGCTATTAAACTAAGGTGCCCATTAAATTATTTTAATAAAATTAAGAAGCCTTTGTAAAATAATTAAATTAAAATCAATAAGACACCCAAGTTGCAGAAACTATCAAAAAGCATTGGAATCGAAATCTGACAGCACTAAAATGATACCAATGATGAATAATGAAAATTGGGTTTGATTGCGTGACTTACTATAAATAGATGCTCTCTCCAAGGATCTTGGAGAACCCACCAAAAGTCGGAAATCAGTTTGGAAAGTGGCATAGTAATCCTCTAGACCAATTGAGCTCATTGTTAACATCAAACATCCTCTCGGACAAGGCTGGTGGTCATTGAGAAAGCTGAAGCCAACTACAATATTGAAGTGACCGAAAATGGGGACATTACAAAATCTTATATGGTTCCAAAGAAAGACCTTATGTAAAAGTTTAGTTGGAGCACAAACATTAGTAAGCATTATCATAAACATAGTGACAAAGTAGGAAGCAACCATTAAGATAGAGTTTCTACCCTCAAACTATCGGGAAGGAATTACCTTGCAGGAGTTCTAAAAACATGCCATTCCATTAGTAGATCCTTGTGCACTAATACATAGACAATGACCCCCTCTCCCAATCTTTTAGAAATAATTTCCATATTATTAATTGAAAGCTTTGTTTCTTAAATGAAAACAATCTGGTTTGTGGTCATGAATGAGATCTCGAGCAACCTTTTCTCGAGGGATGTTGCTCAAACCCCTTGCATTCTATGAGAGCACAATCATTCATGGGAATTAGAAAAGTGGGAATCTAATTTCTTGATGACACCAGATTCTACCAACAATGACCAATAAATGTATTGAGAGGCCAACGTTGTGGCTGACAAGCTTGCTAACTTGGTAGTCGATGGAATTTACAAGATCGAATATTGCAATTAAACCCCCATGCCTTGACAATAATGAAAACTTAAGGCAATTTAAGCACGTTCTTCTATCAATGTTTGACATGATACGAAGAAGTATTCATAGGGTGATAAGTGGCAGGGTTGTCTTTTCGCCTGAGTGAATTATAGAATCCCATGGCTATTGTGATTCAAAATACTAAAAGAAAATCCAGGCGGATCTCAAACAGGCTTGGTGTAATAATAGTTGTACTCTTCTCTCCAACTGGCCAGATGGATTCCCATGTGAATGGTTTTTTTGGATGTCTGTTAAAGGAAGTAATCCACGGTTATCAAACACATGCATTTCTTCACAGAATCTGTAGATAAAGAGAAATGGACACGTTGGTGAGGTTAGTGAGCTCGAAGAGACAAATGGCTTTTCTGGGCGTGGTCATAGACCCTAGGCTCAAAATGGTTTTTAGGACATGACAAAGATTGGATCTCACCACTATAAAGTGGGTTCTTGGGGTCGATTTTTTGATTGCGGAAGCCAAATATAGGGAAAATACGAATGTGGCTTCCAGATTCGTTGCCTCTTTGCTAGGCTTAAGCAAGCCGGAGGAGATGGTGCGGGGGTTGGTGAAGGAGTTGGTGAAGAGGGAATTCCTTGATGGTCTTGAGGAGGTTTTGGAAGCGGCAAGGTTGGGTTATGGTCTCCCTCGTTAGAGGGATCTTGGAAAGGCTTCACATAGGTGATGAGGAAGTCATCTGGCTTCCTTTCTTGGAAAATTTTGCCATGACTACATTGGTGCAGCATCGTGAGAAGGCTGCCAAGGGATGCTCATTTCTATGCAAGATGACAAACTTCAAACCAATTTTCGGTATTGAATGGATGTATGTGACTACCGGGTGTTGGCTGAGGAAGGGGAAGAGCTGGAGTAAGTTCTGCTGGATAATGTTTAAAAATATATGTTAAATATTGTCAAGCTTCATGGGTTTTGTATGTATTCCAGAATGGTATAGAATCAATGTTTATGTATAGAATGCTAGCTCTGGATTTTGCTTGTAGACCAAAGCCATAGGTACTCTAGAATGGTATAGAATCAAAGATTATATATAGAATGCTAGCTCTAGATTTTGTTGGTAGAACAGAGCTGAATAGAAGGCTATCATAGCATGTTGCCCAAGTCTTAGATGGATTTTTGTAGCAAAATGTAAATTTTGATATAATTAATACAAAGCAGCCCTGCTGCAAGCTTACCGATAATTTTTTTTTTTTGTAAAACCTAGATTTTGCACGAGGGTTTGAAATTTAAAAGGCATACCATAGGTGATGCCTAGAAAAAGTTTGCACGATGATGCCAATGATGAAAACCAAGGATGGTACTCTATGGAAATGAGGATAAAGAATTGAAATTACAATGCTGCCTTGAAACTTGCTGAAGATTTGGAAAAATTTCCAACCTTAGTGCCAAGGTGTGCTCTTCAACGCTACTTAGCATAGGGAATGTGAAACAATGTGCTTTAATTTTTTTTTCCTTGTTTTACTCACAAAAGCAAGTTGGTTCTATTATTTCAAATTCTAGCCACTTTGAAAATTGGTCCACACCTCAAAGACATGCTTCTCTAGCACTTTAACCCTTCAAAACTTGTAAAAATAACAATGCATGCTTGAAGATTGACTTCACCACTCAAGACTTGGCTAAGAACACACAAGTGCACTTCTTTGCTAAGTTGTTGGTTTGGGTATAGGTTTGGTACAATTGCGTATGGTTGTTCAACATATCTATTCAAAATATTTCAAAATATCCATAAAAAACTAGCAACTTACATAAAGTACTAAAAACAAATGAATAGAAATTAAAATCTTAAAAAAATAATGTTTTGAGTTCATGATTGAGATAAATAGTCAACATAATCTTATTTCAATTCTAATTAGATTAAAATATGAAAAGAACACAAGGAATAATAAAAGAAACTCAAAATAAAATCCATCTAATGGCAATGTTGAAGGACAAATGAAGCACAACAGCAAAGGAAGTAGCAACAATAAAGAAAAGTGACTCTCCTTTAAACTTGATATAAGTAGTTCCCCTAGTTCTTCTTGTTGAGGATATAGAGAGATGCATATTACTACTATCTTTTCTACATTTGGAAGATCAACATCAAAGTATGTTAGGAAAGTTTCTCAGGGAGAGTACCATACTTCCTCCTACAACTATCCAATCAATCCCCTCCAATTCATGTCATTCTCCTATGGACATCAATAGATTTTGTTTTTGTCCCTTCGTATTAGTCCTAAGTTACCGGTTCGGGTACGAGTATCGGAACCCGGGACGACATACGACAAATTATTTTTTTCCTTGGGTATAGGTATGGGAATATATATATATATATATGTATGTATATATGTATGTATGTATGTATGTATGTGTTGAATACCCAGAATATTGAGATATTGAGAGGGGGGGTGAACTAGTATTCCTTTAAACCACTTAAGCATCTAAACATTCAATCCTCATAGCATATTTAATTTGCAGTTTTGAATGAAAGCATGAAGACAACCAACAACATCACATAACACATGAACACCAGATTTTTACGTGGAAAACCAAAAATGGGAAAAACCACGGCAGGGATTAGCTCACAATATATTATAACCGGTTATAGTATATTACAAAAGTGCTCACTGCAGGTGGACTCACTACCCACTGAAAGAAGAAAAGATAGAAGAGATTGTGGCACACAGCCAAGATTTGAATTGTTACAATTGCATCTAACATATGCATGAATTACAGTTCCTTTGAAGCTTAAAATACTAACTTAACACACTTCATACTGATTTGAATTAACACTTTGCTCTACCCTGTATTCGCCTTATACTCTGTTGTACCCAAACAATTTTTTTTTCTTCATTAAGGCATTTTGCTTAAATTAGTCTAAACCTTGTAAAAATGTCGTCACAAGTCAATTTTTGGGCAAATCAAGTATGGGCTTTTAGTCAGTTTGATGTCTGGAAGATATTGGTAAAATTTCAAAAAATTGAAAATTAGGGTTTTTGGACCCCCATTTTTAGGTCAAAAAACCCTAAAAATTGAAACTTGTTAGAATTGATTGAAATTTTTTTTGATTGGCTTATTTCACTTCATGATCACAGTGGTGAAGTCAAATTCAGTTAAAAGTCAGTTTAAGTCTGGTGGGTAGTTTTCACTTTTTCAGGAGGAAAGTTAGGACCTCTGAGGTCGTCAATGGCAGATGGCTAGATAACAGGTGTTGAAATCTAAGCTTAAAATGCTCCAACGGAGATTCTATGGCGAGATATGTTCAAAATGTTGCTTCGTCAGGGGTGCCCATCTTTTTGAGGTACCAAATGAAAGTTTCTGACCAAGTGATACCCATGATGTTTGTCTCAGACTTGATCAGGCTTCGTAATGAATCCGTCAGCGGGTTAATCTGAGTTGTTGAACTACTGGAATCAGGAGTCAAACGCGAGGTTTTAATTGTGGTCAAAATGTCTTAAAAACAACAAAAGCACCCCTGGAGGCTAGGGGCACCCAAGGTTTTGGAGCCTCAAATGCAGTCTTTTGGGTTATCTCAGATACTCATCCTGTCTGTGACGCTTCTAGCTTTCCGTTGTATACCTCAGCCGAGTCAGAGGACAAGTCAGTTGCCTGCAGCAGGGGATTAAGTGGAGATTCAGCAAGTTGGAAAAATGGAAGTCTGGGAGGAAAAGCACCCTTGGAAGCCAGAGGCACCCATGTTTTTCACCTAGCAGATGGTGTTTTTAGGAAAAGTGCTCTCCAAGAGGTCATGTTTAGAATATTGCCAGCTCTGCAGTGAGCCTGTCAGCCAACTCTGAAGGTTTGCTAGTTGCTTGAGAACGTGAGATGAAGTAAGGTCAAAATTACCTTCAAAATGATGAAAATGCATGAAAATTGATTGTCTGAAGCAGAAAAGCGCCTGTGCAGACCAGGGGCGCCCTGAATTTTGAAGCCTCAAATATTAGATTCAAAATTTGTAGCCTCAAAGAGTTTCTTGTCAGTTTTGAACTTGCTCTTCAATGAAATTGTCAGCCAATCTTCTAGATACATTAATCAATTAGAATCAGTGATTGAACATAGGCTCTAGTGACGTTTGCAAATGAAATTTTCAAGAAAATTTCTAAGTTTGGAGTAAAGGCGTCTAAAGTCAAACTTTGACTTTTTGAACTCAAGTGCATGGGCCACCCCAAAATGGATGAGTTAGTTAACTGAATTTAAATAATATTAAAACTTCAGTTGCACTTCTCAAGTTGACTTCAATAGGACTTGATTTTTGCTTGCAAATGGCGAATTTATTTTTGCATGCACAGTTAACTGAAGTGCATGGAGGTGGCACCCAATTTAGGGCTTATTTTTCATTCAATTAATTGAGTTTGAGGTCCAATAAGAAGGTAGCGCCTAAATTTAGGAAATTGCATGCATTTGTGACATCTTTCTTCATAAATTTTATTTATTAAGGCATTTGGGTGTCCATTATTCTCATCACAGGTGGAAGCAAACATGTATTTTCTCGAGCAAGCAAAGATCTGAAGGCACTACGGGTAATATTTTTCAGTGTTCTTTGCACTGCCAGGTCCAAATTGTTCAGAGGATTTATTTTTTAGACTTCATTTTTCGAGTGCATCTAGACTTCATTAAATCCAATTCAAGCATAGGCGTCATTTTCAGAGGCAGAATAATAACTTCTCTTTTCTATCTCTAAAATTCTTCTATCCTTGTCTTAGGTATTCTCTCGCATGTCAAAGTACATGGCATATTTTCAGAATCTGATCATTTGGGTTCACTTGTTTCAGCATCAACAACAAAACCCATGTTTTTGAATTTTACGAGAAAATTGCCCTGTTCACATTTTGAAGAATTATGCTTTTTTCCGAAGATTCTTTTGCATGTGGGCCAAAAACTCACTTTGTCCAAAATCGAATCATCTGGGTTTGCTTAGAATTCCATTCTCTACAAAACTCATGTGCCAGTTTTTCTCGGGAAAAATTGCCCTCAGTGCCCCTACAACCACTGCAGTTCTAATCTGAAAAGCGTTTGCATGACTTAGCAAAACTCATTTTTTCAAGTTTCTGACGATCTGGGTTTGCTTAGAATTTAATTCTCTACAAAACCCATGTTTTAGAAAAATCCTTAATAATTCTCCCCCAACTAGCTATTTTTAGCCTCATCTAGAACCATATTCAACTTTTTTTGAAGTTTCTCCGAACATATCTAACTTTACAGTCAAAAATCCAAATTTTCAAAATGCAATTCAACCCAATAGAATACAAGGCCAAATCGGTCTTAGTACATGACTTTTTGAAAACCTCTGATACAGACTTGGGTCACGTTTATCTAGTGGTCAAATTGAGCACGTTGGAAGGCATTGACAACACGACAGTCAAGAATCTTGAGTGTTCCGGATTGCTGTTAGCGGCATCTATTCCTATCACGGTGTTTGATCTTGAGTTCGTCATTGCTTGCATTAAGCACTACGACTCACCCACAAGACAAATCAGATCAGCCGATGGGAGAGTCATTTACAACCTCAAGCTGAGAGACGTTGAGAAATGCTTTGCCATTCCACCCTGCTCAGATAATTTTGCTATAGTCCTGGAGGATTGTGACAAGATATGGCAGGGAGACAAGGAAAGATCTCAGAGAAAGGTTGCTCAAAGGTGGCTAAAAGAATAGAAAACTAACATGCCAAAGAAGGTTGGGCGTGGGGAGTTCAAGGAAAAGATTGCTGTCTTGATAACTTTGCTCAACCGGATTACAGGTCAAGAGGAAGCTCAGGGTTTCCAACTGTGGATATTCTATGTCATTTCTCGGATTATCGACAATAAGGAACACTTTGACTGGGCTATGTTGATTAGTGAGTGTCTTCACCAACAAATCACAGGATTCCCTAAAATCCACGATTTTCACATGGTTTCCTATCTTGTCTACTTAATTGCTTTTCAAGGCAATTTTAGAACTTTGAAGACCAGTGGAGCCCTTGGCGTTCAACACGTACATGAATACTTCTATCAATTAGAGTTCTCAAAGGCTGAACAAGATTTCAAACAGGTGAATGACCACTTCCTAATGAAGACATGCACATCAGAATATCGACGGAGGCTAAAACAACAATGGAGAGTTGGGCAGATTGGTTCATCTAGTTTCCCACTTTCACATATATTCGAGTGTATGGTTACACCAGAGAACCTTTGATGCTACCGAGATACCCATCAGACAAGGTCCTATTCATGGAGTTCCTAAGACAAGCTCATGATGTTCACTCTTTCCTTCGTAATCGACACAAGCAAGCATTCACCTTTCCTTTTGGATTGGGTATTTTCAAGTGTAAAACAGCCGTCAATTGCAAGTTGATGAGCAACGAGTTGTCAAAACTCCGTCTCAAGTATCTCACTGAGAAGCGCTCCTATGATCCTCTGGGTCATTATGCAACTCGGTTGGAGCGAAGTCACTCACGTAGGCCAACACTTGAGGACTTTTGGGCCAAGTGCAAAGATGAATTTGAAGTGCCTGACATCACTATTGCAGACTTACTCTTCCTCAGCTTGCTGATTTCCTATTAGAAGACATTGAGGGTTTGTTAGATGATGACGGGGAGGTGTTACTTAGCACATTCATCAAAGATCAAGTTGCTTGCCAACCACTTCACCAACCGGATTGGTACGCCAGAGAGAGTACTTCAGTGGAGGAGCTGTCAAAAGGGGTTATCAAGACTAACATATATTTCTTGGACAACAAGAGAAGGTGGAAGGCAGTTTTAGTTTCAAAGCCGCTAGTGGTGTTTTCTTCACTACCTTCTACATCAAGGTCGAGACCTCGAGTTAAGGTTATAATGCATCCACCTAAAGATGTCAGAGTTAGTGGAAACATGAAGGGAAGGAGTGCAAATAAGCGAAAGCAAATTGAGAAAGGCCGGAAGTTCCAGTAGAGCCAGTGATACAAGCTGAAGCCGGGTCTTCATCTCCTGGTTCACCATTTTCTCCAAGTCCTCCCATCTATATTGATATTGACTCAAAGCCAGAATTGTCGGTTTGTGAAACTTCAGTACTAGCTGATCCACTAGAGGTCGACACAATAGCAACAGTTTCTCCTTGAGAAGTTGACATGGATCACTCGTGTTGGCTTGAGAGGACTTTTGGAAGAAGGCAAAAGCCTTCATATCAGCTTGATCTATCTGAGTTTGGCAGTCCCTATCAGGATAAGTCAAACAAGAAAGTCGAGAAGTAGGTGTACATAAAGAAAAATCTTGAAGTAGAGATCATTGTTGAAGTTGCTACACTACCAAAGAGCAAGAGTTTGGATGAAGATGAAGTTGGTGATTTCACCTTTGTCAAAGCTAATCTTGGCAAGAGCACTCGGCACGTGGACGTGAGCCTCTTTAAGGTTGCTGCAAGTAATCTTGAAGAGTGAGTCATGAAGGACGAAGAAGATAAGGCAACCCTCAAGGTTGAGAATAAGCAACTTCGATAGTACATCTCGGATCTTCTTCATGGAACCTCGAATGTTGCAGCCATTCTCCCACAACTTCGAGAGACACTTGCAGATCAATAGAAATCGGGTTGGTTAGTCAATCGTGGCAAGCTCTTGGACAATTGGATTGATGATTTCATTGTTACAGGCATATACCTTCTCACAGAGTTGTATTAATTGAGGTACGTTGCGCATGATCTTCGTTAGGGAATACAACGGCTTGAATTGACTATGACAAAGAGCAAATCGAAGGACTTGATTCTTATTTCTCAGTTGGCAGTTGCATACGACGCCATTGTAGCAGATGAAGATAAAAGGAAGCTTTTTGCTTGGAGAGAACAACATCTCTTTAGGGGGAAACATATGAAAGAATCTCTACAAACCTGGACGCAATCAAAGAAGATGTCGCTGGTGCACTCAAAATTGTGAGCGGATTCGTCACTCAAGTCCCGTGCCATTATCTTCTTGAAGATGGTGCATACGTTGATCTCGAGGCTATGCAGACTGAGTTCCAAAATTTGGTGCATGATGGTCTTGATGGTGATCCTGTGGCAGCCAAGTTGAATCACTTCTCGGTGATGTCAACGAGCTTTGACAAGTTAGCTGAAGAAGTCAAGGAGTGCCAGAAGGTGATCAAGGATGGAGAGAAGGAGTTGAGCAGACAGTCTATCATTGTGGATAGCGTCAGAGTGCCAGAAGATGAGACAGTTAACGAATTCATGGAGGAGGTGATAGCCCATGATGGCCTGGAGTAGACAAATAGATGGATCTCCAGTTATTCCTGAGGATAGAGTCATAAACAACAATCAATTCAACGCCATTCTTGAGTTCTGATTGTTGATTTCATGCACGCTTATCTCATCTGTGGGATATCCTTTGGAGGAGGTCGGACTTTCAGTTAGGATCCAGTTAATTGATGTTAGTTATCAGTTGACTTTCGTTTCAATAAGGACTTGCATGTTGCACACGTCCATTTTGTTTAGTTCAGTTAACTGATGGTAGTTTTCTAGTTAACTGATTAGTTGCTTATAGTTAGACTTAGAGAATAAACTCTTCCATGCTTGCAAGACTGATTGTAAATTCAAGGAGATTTTAGGGTTCCCTACTCCTTGAAGTTCTATATAAGAGCACCCTTGCTCATTTGTAATTAACTTTTACTGTGATAACAAATTGCCGTGCCCACCTTGCCATGCAATATTGCTATTCTGTATCTGTTCAAGAACTTTTACTCGTGATATCGAACATGCTATGCCCACCTTGCCTATAGTATCGCTATTCAATATCTGTTCACTTAGTTAAATATAATTGCTGGTTTGATTGTTCATTGTGTTGATAGGTACTTCATGCAATTTGCTGTCCCATTTATTATTCTTGTTGTGATTAATAGGCTTTGTTTCATATCTACACCTCGGATAGGGGTTCCTCCTTGGGAATTTAGAAGTAGAGTTTATTGTTTGATGTTGTGATCATAGTTACGAGACTCGGACTCGGCTCAGACTCAGCGAGGGTGACTTGACTTGCGAACTCAGGGACTCAGGACTCAGACTCGGCAAAATGAAAAAAAGTTGAAAAAACCCTAGAAATTTAGAGATTTTTAAGGATTTAAAACTTGTTTCAAGCACCCTTTATTGAATACAACACAAATAAAAGCAAATTTGATCACATGCACAAGTATACAACGATCACATAAGTATAAAGTACACAAATTGCAGTTGTGTTGCTGAAGGAAATAGCATACTTAGATATATAAAATTAGTCAAATGTATACAAAACTCATGGAATATGAAATCCATGACATCAAATGTTCCATACAAATATGAAATATCAAAACAATAGTTATAAGTCTATGACTCTATGGCATAGTGGAGCTAGCATCCTTCCTACGAAGGCGTCTAAGGGTCCTGGATGACGTTGCAGCTGCAGCCATAGTCTCTGCATGTGTTTGACTCTCCATGCCACTCTCACCAACAATAGCTATGTCTCCTCGTGCTCTAGCCTCCTTCTCAACCATGGCTACAACCTCAGCCTCTCTCTCTACCTGGTCCACCCAATTAAGGTCCTCGTCACTAAAGACTGCATCTATAGCCTCAGTGATCCACTCAGACTGTGGATCAACCTCCTCTAGACTGATCGGGGTTTTGTCGTTGTCAAAAAGCTTCTTGTATCTGAGCCGAAGGTTGTAATGAACATATACCAAGTCATTCATCCTCTCCACTGTCAATCTATTGCGCTTCTTGGAGTGTATGTGCTCAAACATACTCCAATTGCACTCACACCCAGATGAACTGCATGGCTGGCTCAATATACGAATGGCAATATTTTGCAGGTTCGGTGTATCAGAACCAAACATATGCCACCATCTATTTGAGATGAGAAAAAGAAACAAAATCAATCTCATTTCAAGTTTCAAGTTCAAGTTCAACATTTAATAATAAATTATAATATAAAAAGATGAAAATTATGCCCTTAAATATATTTTTACCTAGCAGTAATAAAGAAACTTACTATCTTTGCACATTTGACGTGTAAAGAAGCTTTTCCTTGTGCCTTAGTACAGCATTTATCTCAGTAACTATCTTGTAGTAATAGCGGCAACATCCGCTCTACCGTGGTAGAGAGCCCACTAAGAACTCTCTATCTGCACGAAATCATGGCGGAATTGGAAGGCCGGATTTAGGAAACATGCGGCTGCATGGATGGGCCTATGAAGTTGGTTTTGCCATCTCCTATCAATGATATCCCAAATGGGATGATACTTCTCCTCAACTCCACCATAGACTTGATCTAATGGCCTCTTTGGCCCTATCCATGCCCTCATATATGTAGCCCATTGCGGGCTTCTTCCCATCTGCAACTCGTAGGAGAACTAGCAAGGGCTCAATAAACCGTTAGTGCAAACATGTTTCACAAATAAGCAAACCAAAAACAACAAATAAAAAGTGATATGTACTAAAAATTAAACATAATGAAGAATTAAATTTTACCTTCACAATCTCCTTCGTTGGTGTCCAAAACCCTGGCTCATCAAAAATGCAATCAGCCACAACAATCCTTGTAGTGCTTGTAGCATAGGATGAGGAAGACCAATCCTCACCAACAAACATGCACCTTAAAGCAGTTGTCTTTGACTGAATCAAGGATTGCAATGTGATAAAAATTTGTTGCAAACCTAGTGATGTGAGGACGAGCCAACCCCTCAACCCCTCGTATTGCCTCATAAGGTTAAGCAACCCATGTGTGATTGCATACAAATTTCTGTATCGTTTTTGGTTACATCCACACATGTTTGATCCATGGGAGCTTGCCAAGATCCTCCAACATGAGGTCAATGCAATGGGCGGCACATGGAGTCCAAAATATAGTAGGGTGCCTCTCCATCAATAATCTACTAGCAACAACATAATTTGCTGCATTATCTGTCACCACTTGCACTACATTCTCTTCCCCCACATCAGCTATCACCTCCTCTATAGCCTCACACAAGTTTGTGGCATTTTTGAATTGGGCAAAAGCATCAATGGACTTCATGAAGACGGTGTCACCTGAAAAAATAAGCAAAACCAATTATTCAATAAATTAAAACATAAATCAGCCATATTAAATTATTAATCACTAAATCAAATTCAAATTTCAATGCATTGAGGGAAGTACAATTACTCCTGAGGGAAACTAGGAAATTAACCGGGGTCATTCCCATTTCCCTCCCATTGGTCCAACCATCACCATGATGGTAACCAATCCTCCCACCTGCTCCTCTAGTTCTTCATCTGCCACCTTTTGAGTCAAAAGTGGGCCCTTTAATTCATCTTCACCTAGGGGCTTTGAACCCCGCCCCATATGGTTATGATCAACCATATGTTTTGCCAAAAGGGACCAAAACATGTCATAAATAAATTAATAAGTTACATAAGTATTGTAAAATGAAAAGTTTTATGTTTTAACTTTAAATTTGAATTCGATAATGAGATACATCTAGATTCTAAAATAATAAAATTTAAATATAAATTTTAAAACAATTAAATGAAAAAGAATTACCTGGCTACATGGAAGGGAATGGTGCAGTAGTACCAAAAGTCTGCAATTGTCTTTTTTGCTGCATCATGTGCATCCTTGTTCCAACCCATGCTCTCAAGTGACGGTTGGGAACTAGGAGTAGTGTGTGGTACAAAATATGAGTCACCCTAAATTTACGAACTCTAGGGCCAATGCTAATATCCCACTACCACTAGCAGTAGTAGCGCCACAACACTAGGAGTACGGAGTAGCATAGATGGTGCGCAAAAGCACTAGCACTAGGACGGTATGGAGGCATGGAAGAAGCATCTCCAACAACACCAAGTCTCCCAACTCCAACACTCACCAACTCCTCTGTTTCTTTTCATTTCTTTTTGCATTTCAAAAGTTTCTATTGCACTTGCACTTCACGAATAGCCTCAGGAGGTGCTTTAGTGCAGCCCACTGCATCATGGATGGGTATGCGTGCAATATGGTATTTTAATCTATTTATGCCTCCATGATATATTGTTTTGTAGTATTTACATTTTGCTTCTCCTTTTTCATTCCGTCAAAGATTTCAGCATGTTTCCAAGCAGGGTCTTTTCTGCCAGGTTTGAGACATTGTGAAAATAATAATATGGTTTGATTTGCAAATGAATGTGGCTGCAATAACAAGTAGGGTTTCTAAAATTATTTAAGTTGCAAGTAGGGTTTGTAAAAAAAAATGCAAACTCAAAAAAACAATGATTTTACAAATTACAATGAATTATTTGTTAAAAAAACACAAAAAAAACAATTAAAATCAAACTTACCTCTTAGATTTGGCTTGGAATGCAATGCAAACTCCTCCCAATCACTGGTAATGAGCTCTCAATGCACCTCCTTGCTGGTATGAAGCTTCCCAAATGATATATGACCCTGGATTTGTCTTCAACAGCTTGCTGGTTGCCCTCTCTTCTCCTCCTATTTTTCTTCACAACTCTCTCTTCTCCTCCTATTTTTCCAAATGAATGAAATGAGGTTGCTTTTAGGGTTGGGGAGATAATATAGGACCAAAAAAAAAAAAACTTAAACTTTCATTTTATGTTTTTTTATTGTCTTTTTGGCTTGCTGCCGCCGGCAGCGTCTAGGTCTCGGGACTCGGTTGGACGTGGCACGTCTGGCGCATCCGGCGAGTCCGGCTTGGACGCGGCTAGACTCAGCCGCATCCGCGTTCGAGCTCCCAGGACTCGGCCAGGGGTGCTCAGCTCGCGACTCGTCGAGTCCTGGCGAGTCCGGGCAAGTCTCGTTACTGTGGTTGTGATTAATAGTTTTTCTTTCATATCTACACCTCGGATAGGGGTTCCTTATCCTTGGGAATTTAGAAAGAAGAATTGTCGTTTAAGTGTTGTTTCTAATAAGCTTGTTACATATCTACACCTCGGATAGGGGTTCCTCCTCCTTGGGAATTTAGTAATAAAGTTTATCATTTGATGTTGTTACCAATAACCTTCATATCACATATGCCTCGTATAGGGGTTCCTCCTCCTTGGAAATCCTGTTATAAAGATTATCGTCTAAACATTCCTTGCTCCTAAGTTCTCATGCTTTGTTTCTCTTGAGGAAATAGGATAGATTAAGCATTAAGTTAGTTGTAGTTAAGATTTGCAAAACCAGAGAAAAACCTTAGTTGCAATGTATTGGTTTCCTTAACCTTGTGCCTCTTCCAGCTAAGTCAAAAAGATAGGATTTAAAACATTTACTTTTCACGTATATCAGCAGAAGAGGGAGCTTCCCCTCCTAATTTGAAGAGCAGTCATTATGAATTGTGCATAGTTGTCCATTGCCAATACACACTTCAGAGGTACTAGTTGTAACTCCGACATACTTGCACAATTTACATCCACAAAATCTTATTGCATCTTGCAACATCCAAACAACTGAAAAAGATCTTACATATATATCCGCTTCATCCACAAACACCTACAACATCAATTAGGTCGGCCTAATTAGATGTATTATACAAAATATAACTTGTTGGCTCAATAACCATACATACATGCTTCTCGTCAAGATTCAAAACTCATAACAATTCAAAATAGGTTGGCATGGACCCAAAATAGCTCCAACACAACAGATCAATACATATTCAAACTCTGCAATACACAAAACTCATTAGGTTGACACTGGTAATGAACCTAATAACAAAATTTACCAACTGTACAACCACATTTGAACACGTGGACCTCCAAACTCTATGCCATTTGGAATATACACATTACTGATGCCTGTCATCATTTCCACAAAACCACAAAGCTAGATTCCAATCCGCGGGGAAGTGTGGATTCACCAAAACATATACCCTAAATTGGAAGACACCTATTACTACTAGACCGATATATTGTCACTCATAACTTCAACACTAGGAGCCAACGCAATATGAAATTCTGGATTTAGAATCTTATAACAACCATCAAAATTACCCCAAAACTGTAGAGCAAGATCTTCTACAGTGGACCAATGCGGACCCAAAAACCGGATATCTTGTTCACAGAATTATCTGTATTGACACTTAGTCAATTTCCATATCAACTGCCTTCATTGGATCAAACCTTCTTGCAAAATTGTACTTCATAAACATCCTCAAACATGCTCAAGCTATACAAACTGATTTGCACAATGGTCTTCATACTGGAATACAATGTTGACATCAATGACAACACTGAGCTGCATATTGTGCAACTTATACTGAATCGCACATGCTCATGTTTCCAACAAGTGCATCAATGACAAACTCCTTATTCTTCCAATAGTATGTTCAAAATTATAAATTATAAGAACAGTGATAGTCATAATTGCTAATAAACATAATATTGCTTAGGTCTTTGCTTGTCTACTCATTTGCTTATGTTGCTTTTGTTTTGTTCTCTGACCATCTATTGCTCACAAATCTTTGCACTTACTTTTGTGACTGGGTGTGAATTATGTGAAGGTTGTGCCACACATTTTAGTTTGATGAAATCGTGATGGTTTAAACATTTAAGAATTAAAAACATTCCATTAGAATATTTCTATTCATTATTTTTTACATTATTCTACTCCAAGTTCCACCAATTGCAAGTTTACAAAAATAGAATGCACTCTTCTTTCAAAAGAACAGCGAAAACAAAGATTTGAAATGCCAACAAAATATATCAACTAATACAATAGAAATTTCATGCATTCAACACTTCAGTGTTGCAAGCCAATGAACAGGTCTTTCTCAAAAGACTATTTACGAGATTTTTCACTACTGGACTTTTCCCATATAATCCCTCCATCCTCTGGCATACAACTACTATTTATCAACAGTCCATGTAGGTTTGTAAACTAGTGAGAAATAGAGAAAAGAACATTGTTTGCAGTTTTAAATTTCTCTTTATCATTAGTATAATCTGCGATACAAAGAACAAATATATCCATAAATAAACATTTGTAGAAACTATTGAATGATAATTATAGCATTGAAGGCCTTCAAACGGATGTCATATCTTCAGATGTAAGAAACAAGAACCTAAATGATAATTAAAATATCTACCAAATTATTTGTTCGTAGATTAAAATCCGAAAACCAATTTCTGGGTACTCCTCAGGTATGCCCAGGGTACTGCTTGGGCACACAGGTTCCCTGTGGGTTCTTCATAGGAACCTAGGTGTGAAGGACCCACAAGGAACCTAAGTGCTGAGGTAGTACCCTGGGCATACCCAGGGAGGAACCAACAAAGGACCAGTACCAAAATTAAACCCACACGTGCAGTACCTGGTAACTTAGCATTAGTCCTACTTCTCCAAATTTTGTTACAAACTAGAGCCAACTGTGATTGCATCTTCTCCTTAGTTTTGTGGAGTTGTCTTCCTTTAATGTAGATAAATGTATTTGTGCTTGGATCATATGGTTTTATCCTTTTCAACTTGTTTAGGGTTTACCCACTTTAAATTCTTCAATCTATTTATCTTTTTTTCCTTATTTTAGTGTTATTTACTCTTTTGTTCTTGAGTTCTTTTCAACGGTCCTTTGTTATTGCAATTTTCTACTTTAAAGTCCCATCAACATACTTTAGTCATTCTTGGACATAAGATGCCATCTTTCTATTTTCTTTCTTGTGCTAGTCTAGGTCAGGTTGAAATATTGTAACATTTATGTGCTGTCATGCTTGTGATATTTTTTTTAATTGTCAGGATTAAGGTGCCATTTGCCTTGCATTCCTATGTATTATTCATGTGTCTCCAACACTCTTGGAATGCATCCTTGGGCACATAGGGTGTAATTGGAAATTAATTT